>JAWQEG010002921.1:0-112500 GCA_033782935.1 Petrolisthes cinctipes | reverse complement strand
CTAACCTAACCTAACCTAACCTAACCTAACCTAACCTAACCTAACCTAACCTAACCTAACCTAACCTAACCTAACCTAACCTAACCTAACCTAACCTAACCTAACCTAACCTAACCTAACCTAACCTAACCTAACCTAACCTAACCTAACCTAACCTAACCTAACCTAACCTAACCTAACCTAACCTAACCTAACCTAACCTAACCTAACCTAACCTAACCTAACCTAACCTAACCTAACCTAACCTAACCTAACCTAACCTAACCTAACCTAACCTAACCTAACCTAACCTAACCTAACCTAACCTAACCTAACCTAACCTAACCTAACCTAACCTAACCTAACCTAACCTAACCTAACCTAACCTAACCTAACCTAACCTAACCTAACCTAACCTAACCTAACCTAACCTAACCTAACCTAACCTAACCTAACCTAACCTAACCTAACCTAACCTAACCTAACCTAACCTAACCTAACCTAACCTAACCTAACCTAACCTAACCTAACCTAACCTAACCTAACCTAACCTAACCTAACCTAACCTAACCTAACCTAACCTAACCTAACCTAACCTAACCTAACCTAACCTAACCTAACCTAACCTAACCTAACCTAACCTAACCTAACCTAACCTAACCTAACCTAACCTAACCTAACCTAACCTAACCTAACCTAACCTAACCTAACCTAACCTAACCTAACCTAACCTAACCTAACCTAACCTAACCTAACCTAACCTAACCTAACCTAACCTAACCTAACCTAACCTAACCTAACCTAACCTAACCTAACCTAACCTAACCTAACCTAACCTAACCTAACCTAACCTAACCTAACCTAACCTAACCTAACCTAACCTAACCTAACCTAACCTAACCTAACCTAACCTAACCTAACCTAACCTAACCTAACCTAACCTAACCTAACCTAACCTAACCTAACCTAACCTAACCTAACCTAACCTAACCTAACCTAACCTAACCTAACCTAACCTAACCTAACCTAACCTAACCTAACCTAACCTAACCTAACCTAACCTAACCTAACCTAACCTAACCTAACCTAACCTAACCTAACCTAACCTAACCTAACCTAACCTAACCTAACCTAACCTAACCTAACCTAACCTAACCTAACCTAACCTAACCTAACCTAACCTAACCTAACCTAACCTAACCTAACCTAACCTAACCTAACCTAACCTAACCTAACCTAACCTAACCTAACCTAACCTAACCTAACCTAACCTAACCTAACCTAACCTAACCTAACCTAACCTAACCTAACCTAACCTAACCTAACCTAACCTAACCTAACCTAACCTAACCTAACCTAACCTAACCTAACCTAACCTAACCTAACCTAACCTAACCTAACCTAACCTAACCTAACCTAACCTAACCTAACCTAACCTAACCTAACCTAACCTAACCTAACCTAACCTAACCTAACCTAACCTAACCTAACCTAACCTAACCTAACCTAACCTAACCTAACCTAACCTAACCTAACCTAACCTAACCTAACCTAACCTAACCTAACCTAACCTAACCTAACCTAACCTAACCTAACCTAACCTAACCTAACCTAACCTAACCTAACCTAACCTAACCTAACCTAACCTAACCTAACCTAACCTAACCTAACCTAACCTAACCTAACCTAACCTAACCTAACCTAACCTAACCTAACCTAACCTAACCTAACCTAACCTAACCTAACCTAACCTAACCTAACCTAACCTAACCTAACCTAACCTAACCTAACCTAACCTAACCTAACCTAACCTAACCTAACCTAACCTAACCTAACCTAACCTAACCTAACCTAACCTAACCTAACCTAACCTAACCTAACCTAACCTAACCTAACCTAACCTAACCTAACCTAACCTAACCTAACCTAACCTAACCTAACCTAACCTAACCTAACCTAACCTAACCTAACCTAACCTAACCTAACCTAACCTAACCTAACCTAACCTAACCTAACCTAACCTAACCTAACCTAACCTAACCTAACCTAACCTAACCTAACCTAACCTAACCTAACCTAACCTAACCTAACCTAACCTAACCTAACCTAACCTAACCTAACCTAACCTAACCTAACCTAACCTAACCTAACCTAACCTAACCTAACCTAACCTAACCTAACCTAACCTAACCTAACCTAACCTAACCTAACCTAACCTAACCTAACCTAACCTAACCTAACCTAACCTAACCTAACCTAACCTAACCTAACCTAACCTAACCTAACCTAACCTAACCTAACCTAACCTAACCTAACCTAACCTAACCTAACCTAACCTAACCTAACCTAACCTAACCTAACCTAACCTAACCTAACCTAACCTAACCTAACCTAACCTAACCTAACCTAACCTAACCTAACCTAACCTAACCTAACCTAACCTAACCTAACCTAACCTAACCTAACCTAACCTAACCTAACCTAACCTAACCTAACCTAACCTAACCTAACCTAACCTAACCTAACCTAACCTAACCTAACCTAACCTAACCTAACCTAACCTAACCTAACCTAACCTAACCTAACCTAACCTAACCTAACCTAACCTAACCTAACCTAACCTAACCTAACCTAACCTAACCTAACCTAACCTAACCTAACCTAACCTAACCTAACCTAACCTAACCTAACCTAACCTAACCTAACCTAACCTAACCTAACCTAACCTAACCTAACCTAACCTAACCTAACCTAACCTAACCTAACCTAACCTAACCTAACCTAACCTAACCTAACCTAACCTAACCTAACCTAACCTAACCTAACCTAACCTAACCTAACCTAACCTAACCTAACCTAACCTAACCTAACCTAACCTAACCTAACCTAACCTAACCTAACCTAACCTAACCTAACCTAACCTAACCTAACCTAACCTAACCTAACCTAACCTAACCTAACCTAACCTAACCTAACCTAACCTAACCTAACCTAACCTAACCTAACCTAACCTAACCTAACCTAACCTAACCTAACCTAACCTAACCTAACCTAACCTAACCTAACCTAACCTAACCTAACCTAACCTAACCTAACCTAACCTAACCTAACCTAACCTAACCTAACCTAACCTAACCTAACCTAACCTAACCTAACCTAACCTAACCTAACCTAACCTAACCTAACCTAACCTAACCTAACCTAACCTAACCTAACCTAACCTAACCTAACCTAACCTAACCTAACCTAACCTAACCTAACCTAACCTAACCTAACCTAACCTAACCTAACCTAACCTAACCTAACCTAACCTAACCTAACCTAACCTAACCTAACCTAACCTAACCTAACCTAACCTAACCTAACCTAACCTAACCTAACCTAACCTAACCTAACCTAACCTAACCTAACCTAACCTAACCTAACCTAACCTAACCTAACCTAACCTAACCTAACCTAACCTAACCTAACCTAACCTAACCTAACCTAACCTAACCTAACCTAACCTAACCTAACCTAACCTAACCTAACCTAACCTAACCTAACCTAACCTAACCTAACCTAACCTAACCTAACCTAACCTAACCTAACCTAACCTAACCTAACCTAACCTAACCTAACCTAACCTAACCTAACCTAACCTAACCTAACCTAACCTAACCTAACCTAACCTAACCTAACCTAACCTAACCTAACCTAACCTAACCTAACCTAACCTAACCTAACCTAACCTAACCTAACCTAACCTAACCTAACCTAACCTAACCTAACCTAACCTAACCTAACCTAACCTAACCTAACCTAACCTAACCTAACCTAACCTAACCTAACCTAACCTAACCTAACCTAACCTAACCTAACCTAACCTAACCTAACCTAACCTAACCTAACCTAACCTAACCTAACCTAACCTAACCTAACCTAACCTAACCTAACCTAACCTAACCTAACCTAACCTAACCTAACCTAACCTAACCTAACCTAACCTAACCTAACCTAACCTAACCTAACCTAACCTAACCTAACCTAACCTAACCTAACCTAACCTAACCTAACCTAACCTAACCTAACCTAACCTAACCTAACCTAACCTAACCTAACCTAACCTAACCTAACCTAACCTAACCTAACCTAACCTAACCTAACCTAACCTAACCTAACCTAACCTAACCTAACCTAACCTAACCTAACCTAACCTAACCTAACCTAACCTAACCTAACCTAACCTAACCTAACCTAACCTAACCTAACCTAACCTAACCTAACCTAACCTAACCTAACCTAACCTAACCTAACCTAACCTAACCTAACCTAACCTAACCTAACCTAACCTAACCTAACCTAACCTAACCTAACCTAACCTAACCTAACCTAACCTAACCTAACCTAACCTAACCTAACCTAACCTAACCTAACCTAACCTAACCTAACCTAACCTAACCTAACCTAACCTAACCTAACCTAACCTAACCTAACCTAACCTAACCTAACCTAACCTAACCTAACCTAACCTAACCTAACCTAACCTAACCTAACCTAACCTAACCTAACCTAACCTAACCTAACCTAACCTAACCTAACCTAACCTAACCTAACCTAACCTAACCTAACCTAACCTAACCTAACCTAACCTAACCTAACCTAACCTAACCTAACCTAACCTAACCTAACCTAACCTAACCTAACCTAACCTAACCTAACCTAACCTAACCTAACCTAACCTAACCTAACCTAACCTAACCTAACCTAACCTAACCTAACCTAACCTAACCTAACCTAACCTAACCTAACCTAACCTAACCTAACCTAACCTAACCTAACCTAACCTAACCTAACCTAACCTAACCTAACCTAACCTAACCTAACCTAACCTAACCTAACCTAACCTAACCTAACCTAACCTAACCTAACCTAACCTAACCTAACCTAACCTAACCTAACCTAACCTAACCTAACCTAACCTAACCTAACCTAACCTAACCTAACCTAACCTAACCTAACCTAACCTAACCTAACCTAACCTAACCTAACCTAACCTAACCTAACCTAACCTAACCTAACCTAACCTAACCTAACCTAACCTAACCTAACCTAACCTAACCTAACCTAACCTAACCTAACCTAACCTAACCTAACCTAACCTAACCTAACCTAACCTAACCTAACCTAACCTAACCTAACCTAACCTAACCTAACCTAACCTAACCTAACCTAACCTAACCTAACCTAACCTAACCTAACCTAACCTAACCTAACCTAACCTAACCTAACCTAACCTAACCTAACCTAACCTAACCTAACCTAACCTAACCTAACCTAACCTAACCTAACCTAACCTAACCTAACCTAACCTAACCTAACCTAACCTAACCTAACCTAACCTAACCTAACCTAACCTAACCTAACCTAACCTAACCTAACCTAACCTAACCTAACCTAACCTAACCTAACCTAACCTAACCTAACCTAACCTAACCTAACCTAACCTAACCTAACCTAACCTAACCTAACCTAACCTAACCTAACCTAACCTAACCTAACCTAACCTAACCTAACCTAACCTAACCTAACCTAACCTAACCTAACCTAACCTAACCTAACCTAACCTAACCTAACCTAACCTAACCTAACCTAACCTAACCTAACCTAACCTAACCTAACCTAACCTAACCTAACCTAACCTAACCTAACCTAACCTAACCTAACCTAACCTAACCTAACCTAACCTAACCTAACCTAACCTAACCTAACCTAACCTAACCTAACCTAACCTAACCTAACCTAACCTAACCTAACCTAACCTAACCTAACCTAACCTAACCTAACCTAACCTAACCTAACCTAACCTAACCTAACCTAACCTAACCTAACCTAACCTAACCTAACCTAACCTAACCTAACCTAACCTAACCTAACCTAACCTAACCTAACCTAACCTAACCTAACCTAACCTAACCTAACCTAACCTAACCTAACCTAACCTAACCTAACCTAACCTAACCTAACCTAACCTAACCTAACCTAACCTAACCTAACCTAACCTAACCTAACCTAACCTAACCTAACCTAACCTAACCTAACCTAACCTAACCTAACCTAACCTAACCTAACCTAACCTAACCTAACCTAACCTAACCTAACCTAACCTAACCTAACCTAACCTAACCTAACCTAACCTAACCTAACCTAACCTAACCTAACCTAACCTAACCTAACCTAACCTAACCTAACCTAACCTAACCTAACCTAACCTAACCTAACCTAACCTAACCTAACCTAACCTAACCTAACCTAACCTAACCTAACCTAACCTAACCTAACCTAACCTAACCTAACCTAACCTAACCTAACCTAACCTAACCTAACCTAACCTAACCTAACCTAACCTAACCTAACCTAACCTAACCTAACCTAACCTAACCTAACCTAACCTAACCTAACCTAACCTAACCTAACCTAACCTAACCTAACCTAACCTAACCTAACCTAACCTAACCTAACCTAACCTAACCTAACCTAACCTAACCTAACCTAACCTAACCTAACCTAACCTAACCTAACCTAACCTAACCTAACCTAACCTAACCTAACCTAACCTAACCTAACCTAACCTAACCTAACCTAACCTAACCTAACCTAACCTAACCTAACCTAACCTAACCTAACCTAACCTAACCTAACCTAACCTAACCTAACCTAACCTAACCTAACCTAACCTAACCTAACCTAACCTAACCTAACCTAACCTAACCTAACCTAACCTAACCTAACCTAACCTAACCTAACCTAACCTAACCTAACCTAACCTAACCTAACCTAACCTAACCTAACCTAACCTAACCTAACCTAACCTAACCTAACCTAACCTAACCTAACCTAACCTAACCTAACCTAACCTAACCTAACCTAACCTAACCTAACCTAACCTAACCTAACCTAACCTAACCTAACCTAACCTAACCTAACCTAACCTAACCTAACCTAACCTAACCTAACCTGTGTCTGTCTCTGCCTGCAGACGAGGGAAACAGCCGCCGAATTAACACGCGACTGCATAATGGCACTAACACCACCCCAGCATTAGCCAACAGTGTTGGCCCTGCAAACAAACACACACACACAACAAGAGTCAGCCAGTCATGTTCACACCTATGCGGATTTACAGAACATCCTGCTGTACCCAAGTTTATCTGACAGCCCCATACAAGTGCTTTAGGGATGGGATTTCTCACAAATACCACATCTCCCATCAGCTGTACATATGTATGTAGAAGTAGAAGAGACCACATTCTCTTCTATTCTGTTCACATCACTTGTTATCAAGTAACGTCATCGTGCTGTTAAAGCAACTCCTTCAATGGCCATTCTAGGTTGCACACGCCCCACGGGAAGTGATAACCGCACTTGAGATGATACACGCATCACCCATAGGTATCAGCAGCGACCCACAGATACCCGAGATGCTTCGCTCCCCCAGACACTTTTAAGGAGAGTGTCCCCTTTTACAGAAGAAGCTAGCGACCTGCTGCCATTCCACAGACGCCTCACACACTGCCATGATCGACAACGGGTTAAAGTGCGGCAGTGGTCGAGATGGAGCAGGCAAGCAGCACTGGTACCATGTTCAACAACCACCACACACCCCCGATGCCTAGACAGGGGAGCACGCCATGCCCCGAACTGAACAAACAACAGTCACTGCCCAACAGCATTGGCCACACACAATCAATATTAAAATAAACAACCGAGGAATGTGAGGAGGAACGACCGCGAGGAGATCAGCCATCCACTGTCTGTATTGCCACATACCAGACACCAATCTTTTGGACAAGTCCTCGGTTAAGAGAATGAGCAGCAGAAGCAGGGCAGCCACACCGAGATGACAGAGGCCCAGACCGGTGAGCATCACCCCACTGGAATTACAGAACGTGTCACCCCGACAATAGCATACGATCTACTTGCTAACCACTCAAACTCTTTTCAGTGCCTGCCTGCAGACGTGGGTAGAAGCAGCAGCCATCAATAATAATAGCACAACTGCTTCAGTAATGGCACAAACGCCACCCCCAGCATTAGCCAACTAACTGGCCCTGCAGACGTGATGACACCAGAACGAGACTGCTAATTAGTTTCCCTTGTCCGGACAGGAGAGCGAGAAGCTAGCTTGCTTGCATGCTGTACATGTGCCAGATCAAGGGGAGTAAGCCACTGCACCTCGTCAAGGTTACACAGCCTCTTGTTTTAGAGAAGATAGCTCTAAAACCACAGTGGTAATTCAGAGTAACAGGTAGGTAGTCTTCAATCGTACTACATACTCGAGTGTATGCTCACACAGAGAACATCACCCAGACACTGGCAACCTCTCTATGCACAGTGCTCTTGCATCAGACTGGCTAAAGGATACAATTCAAACCATTAGCCAACCACTAGGAGGTCTAAGGAACACCATCGACCCTCAGAGATCATGTACTCCACAGTGGGACTGCTGTAGGAGTAACCCATTTCATGACCACAATATCGTGTTTCCTTACTATATTTTTAGGGTTTTGCGACGGTGTAGCACTCGAGATGGTCGTACAACACTGCCAGGCTTTTCTCTAGCCCTTATTATACCTCCATCTCTAAGCCCGTCATCACCAGACTCGAAATCTCGGTGCTTGACAACTTTGATCTTAGCTCAGAGTTCAGGAAGAACACCAGCTACCTGACACAATCCATTACCCTTCCTCTTCCTCTCTCATTGGGTAGCCACCCTACAATTCTGTGGGGGAGCCAGCTCTCTCCTCCCTACCATAGTTGGAGGGTCGTGCGACGGTGTACCACTTGGGGCGGCATCGACGCTCACCTAGAGTGGGTCAGTTACAGCTCCTCACATCTAACTCCCCCCCATCTACACCTACCTCAGCCCATACCACACACACAAACTATGGAACACCAACATTTCTACCACTCCTACCGTCAATTTCGTATAGTAACAAATCATTCCATTTCTCAATCTTTTATATACCAGGATACAAAACAACTTATTTTCTTTTGAGGTACAGTTGCCTCAAGGTATTCCTTTACCCTTTGCTTTTGTGTCTGGAGTTGATGTGGCAGCGTAGCAATACTAGAGTCACATTTATGAATGAGACCAATCTCCCTGTTGAATCATATTTACGGATAACACAATGATTCACTGTTTCGTATTCTTCAATGTTAATAATGTGTAAGATGTGATATTATTATTATGTCCAGCGATGCCACAGCCAACACAGGGGGTAAAGAAATACTTTGAGGCAACTGTACCTCAATACATTCTATTCCTTTTATTTCATACTTCGAAGACTCTCCGGAACCCAACCAGGATCATCCCGACAAAAATATTTATTTAAAAAAAAAAAAAACTAAAAGTTGGAAATTCGTATTCGGGCATATCAAAGTAACGATATGCTACTTCAATGCAAGATTGGAGATCACTCATGCAAGTCCCCCTCAGGAGACCCCCGGGCCCCCCGGATATATGGAGGGCCCAACTGGGGTTCCTTCAGGTGACTGCAGAGTGTAATTCTTTCCCCCTTGGTCCCCAGCACCAAGGGGGAAGGGGGTCACTTCCACCTAAACACAGCACCACACACACATATATAAACACGCACTATTGGCCACAATATATAGAGGCATGGTACAGTGTTCAGGAGAGTGTAGCCCCGCGCCAGTACACGTGTCCGCACAATGCTGTACCACCCAATACAATGAAGACTGGGTGTGTGTACTGGCGCATCATACCACTTTCTTCACCACCTGCAATTACAAATATCATCATTAGAAACATTCAACAACTCCTATAGTATTTGCTAACTATGATTTCATTACGAGTTACAGAAGCAATTAATATAATTCGTTACCACACTCTCGCACACAAGACACATATACAGTCGGATCCATAAGTTCGATTACATCCATTTTTTTATGCGACCATTATTAATATATAGCCTACATCTTTATAAAACCCTTCACTATTTTTTTTTATTATTATCACTTTTCTCTCATACTTATTAGGCTTCATATTTTTAACGGTCATTAACTTTTCTTTTATTAAATATATCAAATTCCTCTCAAGATATCTTCATTACATTTAAACTACTTTTACTATTCATTCTTTTTGTCACGCACTTGACTATAATTCAACATCTTTTATCGATATTAATTATTCTTCCTGTTTATTTAAACTATTAACCTCTTACATTATCATTCAATTCTTCCAAATTCTATTTCCTGTATCATATCATAAGAACACTAACTTTATAATACTTATAAACAATATTATACTTACCGAAGCCAACATCACAATCGATCCTTGTCAATACTTGAACTTCAGGAGAGTGTAGCCCCGCGCCAGTACACGTGTCCGCACAATGCTGTACCACCCAATACAATGAAGACTGGGTGTGTGTACTGGCACATCACACCACTTTCTTCACCACCTTCACCACCTGCAATTACAAATATCATCATTAGAAACATTCAACAACTCCTATAGTATTTGCTAACTATGATTTCATTACGAGTTACAGAAGCAATTAATATCATTCGTTACCACACTCTCGCACACAAGACACATACACAGTCGGATCCATAAGTTCGATTACATCCATTTTTTTATGCGACCATTATTAATATATAGCCTACATCTTTATAAAACCCTTCACTATTTTTTTTTATTATTATCACTTTTCTCTCATACTTATTAGGCTTCATATTTTTAACGGTCATTAACTTTTCTTATATTATTAATATATAGCCTACATCTTTATAAAACTCTTCACTATTTTTTTTAATTATTATCACTTTTCTCTCATACTTATTAGGCTTCATATTTTTAACGATCATTAACTTTTCTTTTATTAAATATATCAAATTCCTCTCAAGATATCTTCATTACATTTAAACTACTTTTACTATTCATTCTTTTTGTCACGCACTTGACTATAATTCAACATCTTTTATCGATATTAATTAATCTTCCTGTTTATTTAAACTATTAACCTCTTACAATATCATTCAATTCTTCCAAATTCTATTTCCTGTATCATATCATAAGAACACTAACTTTATAATACTATATATATATAGCCTACATCTTTATAAAACCCTTCACTATTTTTTTAATTATTATTACTTTTCTCTCATACTTATTAGGCTTCATATTTTTAACGGTCATTAACTTTTCTTTTATTAAATATATCAAATTCCTCTCAAGATATCTTCATTACATTTAAACTACTTTTACTATTCATTCTTTTTGTCACGCACTTGACTATAATTCAACATCTTTTATCGATATTAATTAATCTTCCCGTTTATTTAAACTATTAACCTCTTACATTATCATTCAATTCTTCCAAATTCTATTTCCTGTATCATATCATAAGAACACTAACTTTATAATACTTATAAACAATATTATACTTACCGAAGCCAACATCACAATCGATCCTTGTCAATACTTGAACTTCAGGAGTGTGTAGCCCCGCGCCAGTACACGTGTCCGCACAATGCTGTACCACCCAATACAATGAAGACTGTGTGTGTGTACTGGCGCATCATACCACTTTCTTCACCACCTGCAATTACAAATATCATCATTAGAAACATTCAACAACTCCTATAGTATTTGCTAACTATGATTTCATTACGAGTTACAGAAGCAATTAATATAATTCGTTACCACACTCTCGCACACAAGACACATATACAGTCTGATCCATAAGTTCGATTACATCCATTTTTTTATGCGACCATTATTAATATATAGCCTACATCTTTATAAAACCCTTCACTATTTTTTTTAATTATTATCACTTTTCTCTCATACTTATTAGGCTTCATATTTTTAACGGTCATTAACTTTTCTTTTATTAAATATATCAAATTCCTCTCAAGATATCTTCATTACATTTAAACTACTTTTACTATTCATTCTTTTTGTCACGCACTTGACTATAATTCAACATCTTTTATCGATATTAATTAATCTTCCTGTTTATTTAAACTATTAACCTCTTACATTATCATTCGATTCTTCCAAATTCTATTTCCTGTATCATATCATAAGAACACTAACTTTATAATACTATATATATATATAGCCTACATCTTTATAAAACCCTTCACTATTTTTTTTAATTATTATTACTTTTCTCTCATACTTATTAGGCTTCATATTTTTAACGGTCATTAACTTTTCTTTTATTAAATATATCAAATTCCTCTCACGATATCTTCATTACATTTAAACTACTTTTACTATTCATTCTTTTTGTCACGCACTTGACTATAATTCAACATCTTTTATCGATATTAATTAATCTTCCTGTTTATTTAAACTATTAACCTCTTACATTATCATTCAATTCTTCCAAATTCTATTTCCTGTATCCTATCATAAGAACACTAACTTTATAATACTTATAAACAATATTATACTTACCGAAGCCAACATCACAATCGATCCTTGTCAATACTTGAACTTCAGGAGAGTGTAGCCCCGCGCCAGTACACGTGTCCGCACAATGCTGTACCACCCAATACAATGAAGACTGGGTGTGTGTACTGGCGCATCATACCACTTTCTTCACCACCTTCACCACCTGCAATTACAAATATCATCATTAGAAACATTCAACAACTCCTATAGTATTTGCTAACTATGATTTCATTACGAGTTACAGACCAAATTAATATAATTCGTTACCACACTCTCGCACACAAGACACATATACAGTCGGATCCATAAGTTCGATTACATCCATTTTTTTATGCGACCATTATTAATATATAGCCTACATCTTTATAAAACCCTTCACTATTTTTTTTAATTATTATCACTTTTCTCTCATACTTATTAGGCTTCATATTTTTAACGGTCATTAACTTTTCTTATATTATTAATATATAGCCTACATCTTTATAAAACTCTTCACTATTTTTTTTAATTATTATCACTTTTCTCTCATACTTATTAGGCTTCATATTTTTAACGGTCATTAACTTTTCTTTTATTAAATATATCAAATTCCTCTCAAGATATCTTCATTACATTTAAACTACTTTTACTATTCATTCTTTTTGTCACGCACTCGACTATAATTCAACATCTTTTATCGATATTAATTAATCTTCCTGTTTATTTAAACTATTAACCTCTTACATTATCATTCAATTCTTCCAAATTCTATTTCCTGTATCATATCATAAGAACACTAACTTTATAATACTATATATATATAGCCTACATCTTTATAAAACCCTTCACTATTTTTTTTAATTATTATCACTTTTCTCTCATACTTATTAGGCTTCATATTTTTAACGGTCATTAACTTTTCTTATATTATTAATATATAGCCTACATCTTTATAAAACTCTTCACTATTTTTTTTAATTATTATCACTTTTCTCTCATACTTATTAGGCTTCATATTTTTAACGGTCATTAACTTTTCTTTTATTAAATATATCAAATTCCTCTCAAGATATCTTCATTACATTTAAACTACTTTTACTATTCATTCTTTTTGTCACGCACTTGACTATAATTCAACATCTTTTATCGATATTAATTAATCTTCCTGTTTATTTAAACTATTAACCTCTTACATTATCATTCAATTCTTCCAAATTCTATTTCCTGTATCATATCATAAGAACACTAACTTTATAATACTATATATATATAGCCTACATCTTTATAAAACCCTTCACTATTTTTTTTAATTATTATTACTTTTCTCTCATACTTATTAGGCTTCATATTTTTAACGGTCATTAACTTTTCTTTTATTAAATATATCAAATTCCTCTCAAGATATCTTCATTACATTTAAACTACTTTTACTATTCATTCTTTTTGTCACGCACTTGACTATAATTCAACATCTTTTATCGATATTAATTAATCTTCCTGTTTATTTAAACTATTAACCTCTTACATTATCATTCAATTCTTCCAAATTCTATTTCCTGTATCATATCATAAGAAAACTAACTTTATAATACTTATAAACAATATTATACTTACCGAAGCCAACATCACAATCGATCCTTGTCAATACTTGAACTTCAGGAGAGTGTAGCCCCGCGCCAGTACACGTGTCCGCACAATGCTGTACCACCCAATACAATGAAGACTGGGTGTGTGTACTGGCGCATCATACCACTTTCTTCACCACCTTCACCACCTGCAATTACAAATATCATCATTAGAAACATTCAACAACTCCTATAGTATTTGCTAACTATGATTTCATTACGAGTTACAGAAGCAATTAATATAATTCGTTACCACACTCTCGCACACAAGACACATATACAGTCGGATCCATAAGTTCGATTACATCCATTTTTTTATGCGACCATTATTAATATATAGCCTACATCTTTATAAAACCCTTCACTATTTTTTTTAATTATTATCACTTTTCTCTCATACTTATTAGGCTTCATATTTTTAACGGTCATTAACTTTTCTTATATTATTAATATATAGCCTACATCTTTATAAAACCCTTCACTATTTTTTTTAATTATTATCACTTTTCTCTCATACTTATTAGGCTTCATATTTTTAACGGTCATTAACTTTTCTTATATTATTAATATATAGCCTACATCTTTATAAAACCCTTCACTATTTTTTTTAATTATTATCACTTTTCTCTCATACTTATTAGGCTTCATATTTTTAACGGTCATTAACTTTTCTTTTATTAAATATATCAAATTCCTCTCAAGATATCTTCATTACATTTAAACTACTTTTACTATTCATTCTTTTTGTCACGCACTTGACTATAATTCAACATCTTTTATCGATATTAATTAATCTTCCTGTTTATTTAAACTATTAACCTCTTACATTATCATTCAATTCTTCCAAATTCTATTTCCTGTATCATATCATAAGAACACTAACTTTATAATACTATATATATATAGCCTACATCTTTATAAAACCCTTCACTATTTTTTTTAATTATTATTACTTTTCTCTCATACTTATTAGGCTTAATATTTTTAACGGTCATTAACTTTTCTTTTATTAAATATATCAAATTCCTCTCAAGATATCTTCATTACATTTAAACTACTTTTACTATTCATTCTTTTTGTCATGCACTTGACTATAATTCAACATCTTTTATCGATATTAATTAATCTTCCTGTTTATTTAAACTATTAACCTCTTACATTATCATTCAATTCTTCCAAATTCTATTTCCTGTATCATATCATAAGAACACTATCTTTATAATACTTATAAACAATATTATACTTACCGAAGCCAACATCACAATCGATCCTTGTCAATACTTGAACTTCAGGAGAGTGTAGCCCCGCGCCAGTACACGTGTCCGCACAATGCTGTACCACCCAATACAATGAAGACTGGGTGTGTGTACTGGCGCATCATACCACTTTCTTCACCACCTTCACCACCTGCAATTACAAATATCATCATTAGAAACATTCAACAACTCCTATAGTATTTGCTAACTATGATTTCATTAAGAGTTACAGAAGCAATTAATATAATTCGTTACCACACTCTCGCACACAAGACACATATACAGTCGGATCCATAAGTTCGATTACATCCATTTTTTTATGCGACCATTATTAATATATAGCCTACATCTTTATAAAACCCTTCACTATTTTTTTTAATTATTATCACTTTTCTCTCATACTTATTAGGCTTCATATTTTTAACGGTCATTAACTTTTCTTATATTATTAATATATAGCCTACATCTTTATAAAACTCTTCACTATTTTTTTTAATTATTATCACTTTTCTCTCATACTTATTAGGCTTCATATTTTTAACGGTCATTAACTTTTCTTTTATTAAATATATCAAATTCCTCTCAAGATATCTTCATTACATTTAAACTACTTTTACTATTCATTCTTTTTGTCACGCACTCGACTATAATTCAACATCTTTTATCGATATTAATTAATCTTCCTGTTTATTTAAACTATTAACCTCTTACATTATCATTCAATTCTTCCAAATTCTATTTCCTGTATCATATCATAAGAACACTAACTTTATAATACTATATATATATAGCCTACATCTTTATAAAACCCTTCACTATTTTTTTTAATTATTATCACTTTTCTCTCATACTTATTAGGCTTCATATTTTTAACGGTCATTAACTTTTCTTATATTATTAATATATAGCCTACATCTTTATAAAACTCTTCACTATTTTTTTTAATTATTATCACTTTTCTCTCATACTTATTAGGCTTCATATTTTTAACGGTCATTAACTTTTCTTTTATTAAATATATCAAATTCCTCTCAAGATATCTTCATTACATTTAAACTACTTTTACTATTCATTCTTTTTGTCACGCACTTGACTATAATTCAACATCTTTTATCGATATTAATTAATCTTCCTGTTTATTTAAACTATTAACCTCTTACATTATCATTCAATTCTTCCAAATTCTATTTCCTGTATCATATCATAAGAACACTAACTTTATAATACTATATATATATAGCCTACATCTTTATAAAACCCTTCACTATTTTTTTTAATTATTATTACTTTTCTCTCATACTTATTAGGCTTCATATTTTTAACGGTCATTAACTTTTCTTTTATTAAATATATCAAATTCCTCTCAAGATATCTTCATTACATTTAAACTACTTTTACTATTCATTCTTTTTGTCACGCACTTGACTATAATTCAACATCTTTTATCGATATTAATTAATCTTCCTGTTTATTTAAACTATTAACCTCTTACATTATCATTCAATTCTTCCAAATTCTATTTCCTGTATCATATCATAAGAACACTAACTTTATAATACTTATAAACAATATTATACTTACCGAAGCCAACATCACAATCGATCCTTGTCAATACTTGAACTTCAGGAGAGTGTAGCCCCGCGCCAGTACACGTGTCCGCACAATGCTGTACCACCCAATACAATGAAGACTGGGTGTGTGTACTGGCGCATCATACCACTTTCTTCACCACCTTCACCACCTGCAATTACAAATATCATCATTAGAAATTTTCAACAACTCCTATAGTATTTGCTAACTATGATTTCATTACGAGTTACAGAAGCAATTAATATAATTCGTTACCACACTCTCGCACACAAGACACATATACAGTCGGATCCATAAGTTCGATTACATCCATTTTTTTATGCGACCATTATTAATATATAGCCTACATCTTTATAAAACCCTTCACTATTTTTTTTAATTATTATCACTTTTCTCTCATACTTATTAGGCTTCATATTTTTAACGGTCATTAACTTTTCTTATATTATTAATATATAGCCTACATCTTTATAAAACCCTTCACTATTTTTTTTAATTATTATCACTTTTCTCTCATACTTATTAGGCTTCATATTTTTAACGGTCATTAACTTTTCTTTTATTAAATATATCAAATTCCTCTCAAGATATCTTCATTACATTTAAACTACTTTTACTATTCATTCTTTTTGTCACGCACTCGACTATAATTCAACATCTTTTATCGATATTAATTAATCTTCCTGTTTATTTAAACTATTAACCTCTTACATTATCATTCAATTCTTCCAAATTCTATTTCCTGTATCATACCATAAGAACACTAACTTTATAATACTATATATATATAGCCTACATCTTTATAAAACCCTTCACTATTTTTTTTAATTATTATCACTTTTCTCTCATACTTATTAGGCTTCATATTTTTAACGGTCATTAACTTTTCTTATATTATTAATATATAGCCTACATCTTTATAAAACTCTTCACTATTTTTTTTAATTATTATCACTTTTCTCTCATACTTATTAGGCTTCATATTTTTAACGGTCATTAACTTTTCTTTTATTAAATATATCAAATTCCTCTCAAGATATCTTCATTACATTTAAACTGCTTTTACTATTCATTCTTTTTGTCACGCACTTGACTATAATTCAACATCTTTTATCGATATTAATTAATCTTCCTGTTTATTTAAACTATTAACCTCTTACATTATCATTCAATTCTTCCAAATTCTATTTCCTGTATCATATCATAAGAACACTAACTTTATAATACTTATAAACAATATTATACTTACCGAAGCCAACATCACAATCGATCCTTGTCAATACTTGAACTTCAGGAGAGTGTAGCCCCGCGCCAGTACACGTGTCCGCACAATGCTGTACCACCCAATACAATGAAGACTGGGTGTGTGTACTGGCGCATCATACCACTTTCTTCACCACCTTCACCACCTGCAATTACAAATATCATCATTAGAAATTTTCAACAACTCCTATAGTATTTGCTAACTATGATTTCATTACGAGTTACAGAAGCAATTAATATAATTCGTTACCACACTCTCGCACACAAGACACATATACAGTCGGATCCATAAGTTCGATTACATCCATTTTTTTATGCGACCATTATTAATATATAGCCTACATCTTTATAAAACCCTTCACTATTTTTTTTAATTATTATCACTTTTCTCTCATACTTATTAGGCTTCATATTTTTAACGGTCATTAACTTTTCTTATATTATTAATATATAGCCTACATCTTTATAAAACCCTTCACTATTTTTTTTAATTATTATCACTTTTCTCTCATACTTATTAGGCTTCATATTTTTAACGGTCATTAACTTTTCTTTTATTAAATATATCAAATTCCTCTCAAGATATCTTCATTACATTTAAACTACTTTTACTATTCATTCTTTTTGTCACGCACTCGACTATAATTCAACATCTTTTATCGATATTAATTAATCTTCCTGTTTATTTAAACTATTAACCTCTTACATTATCATTCAATTCTTCCAAATTCTATTTCCTGTATCATATCATAAGAACACTAACTTTATAATACTATATATATATAGCCTACATCTTTATAAAACCCTTCACTATTTTTTTTAATTATTATCACTTTTCTCTCATACTTATTAGGCTTCATATTTTTAACGGTCATTAACTTTTCTTATATTATTAATATATAGCCTACATCTTTATAAAACTCTTCACTATTTTTTTTAATTATTATCACTTTTCTCTCATACTTATTAGGCTTCATATTTTTAACGGTCATTAACTTTTCTTTTATTAAATATATCAAATTCCTCTCAAGATATCTTCATTACATTTAAACTGCTTTTACTATTCATTCTTTTTGTCACGCACTTGACTATAATTCAACATCTTTTATCGATATTAATTAATCTTCCTGTTTATTTAAACTATTAACCTCTTACATTATCATTCAATTCTTCCAAATTCTATTTCCTGTATCATATCATAAGAACACTAACTTTATAATACTATATATATATAGCCTACATCTTTATAAAACCCTTCACTATTTTTTTTAATTATTATTACTTTTCTCTCATACTTATTAGGCTTCATATTTTTAACGGTCATTAACTTTTCTTTTATTAAATATATCAAATTCCTCTCAAGATATCTTCATTACATTTAAACTACTTTTACTATTCATTCTTTTTGTCACGCACTTGACTATAATTCAACATCTTTTATCGATATTAATTAATCTTCCTGTTTATTTAAACTATTAACCTCTTACATTATCATTCAATTCTTCCAAATTCTATTTCCTGTATCATATCATAAGAACACTAACTTTATAATACTTATAAACAATATTATACTTACCGAAGCCAACATCACAATCGATCCTTGTCAATACTTGAACTTCAGGAGAGTGTAGCCCCGCGCCAGTACACGTGTCTGCACAATGCTGTACCACCCAATACAATGAAGACTGGGTGTGTGTACTGGCGCATCATACCACTTTCTTCACCACCTTCACCACCTGCAATTACAAATATCATCATTAGAAACATTCAACAACTCCTATAGTATTTGCTAACTATGATTTCATTACGAGTTACAGAAGCAATTAATATAATTCGTTACCACACTCTCGCACACAAGACACATATACAGTCGGATCCATAAGTTCGATTACATCCATTTTTTTATGCGACCATTATTAATATATAGCCTACATCTTTATAAAACCCTTCACTATTTTTTTTAATTATTATCACTTTTCTCTCATACTTATTAGGCTTCATATTTTTAACGGTCATTAACTTTTCTTATATTATTAATATATAGCCTACATCTTTATAAAACCCTTCACTATTTTTTTTAATTATTATCACTTTTCTCTCATACTTATTAGGCTTCATATTTTTAACGGTCATTAACTTTTCTTTTATTAAATATATCAAATTCCTCTCAAGATATCTTCATTACATTTAAACTACTTTTACTATTCATTCTTTTTGTCACGCACTTGACTATAATTCAACATCTTTTATCGATATTAATTAATCTTCCTGTTTATTTAAACTATTAACCTCTTACATTATCATTCAATTCTTCCAAATTCTATTTCCTGTATCATATCATAAGAACACTAACTTTATAATACTTATAAACAATATTATACTTACCGAAGCCAACATCGTGCCAAGGGATCAGGACATAATTTCTGACCGCGATTGTACAGCTCCGGACAGATCAAAGGTCCACACTTCTTCCAAAAGCTTTTTATATAATTTTTTTTTTTATATATATAAAAAAAAATTATATAAATTTTTTTTTATATATAAATTTTTTTTATATATAATTTTTTTTTTTATATATAAATTTTTTTATATAATTTTTTTATATAAACAAATTTTTATATAAATTTTTTTTATATATAAATTTTTTGTATAATTTTTTTATATATAAAACAAATATAAAATTTGTATTTATACAAAAAAAAAATTTATATAAAATTTGTTTTATATAATTTTTTTATATATTTTTTATATAAAAAATGTGTTTATATAAAAAAAAAAAAAAAAAATTTATATAAATTTTTTTTTATATTAAATTTTTTTTATATAATTTTTTTTTTTAATTTTTTTTATACAAAAAAATGTTATATAAAAATGTTTTATATATAAAAAAAAATATATATAAAAAAATTCTATATAAAATTTTTTATATAAATTTTTTTATAAATTTTTTTTATAAAAAAAGTTTTATATATTTTTTCTATAAAAAAAAGCATTATATAAAAAAAATAAAAAAATTATAATTTTTTTTATATAAATTGCTTTTTTTATATAAATTTTTTTATATAATTTTTTTTTACATAAACAAAATTATATAATTTTTTTTATATAAAAAAATATTATATAAAAAAAATATTATATATAAAATATTTGTTTATATAAAAAAAATTATATAAATTTTTTTTATAAAAAAAATTATAAATTTTTTATAAAAAAAATTATATAAATTTTTTTTATAAAAAAATTTATATAATTTCTTTATAAAATTTGTTTTATAATTTTTTTTATTAAATTTTTTTTATATTTTTTTTTATATAATTTTTTTTATAAAAAAACTATTTTTATATAAAATAATTTTTTATATAAAAAATATGTTTATATAATTTTTGTTATATAATTTTTTTTTATATAAATTTTATATATATATATATATTTTTTTTTTATATGTGTATATAAAAAAATTTCTATATAAAAAAAATATATAAAAATTTGTTATATAAAAAAATATAATTTTTTTTTTTTTATTTATATATATATATATATATATATATATATATATATATATATATATATATATATATATATATATATATATATATATATATATATATATATATATATATATATATATATATATATATATATATAAAAATAAGGTTCGAACAATTTGTTCGAATCATCAAAGCTTTGCTAGTTGCGATTCATTGTGCCAAGGGACCAGGACACAATTTCTGACCGCGAGTGTACAGTGATGCATGATAATGTGTGGTGACTGCTCAGTCTTCTTGCTAGTGTGTGGCAAATTTACAAGATTGCACAGCCATCTAGTTTGCTCAGGCATGAATGATAGTCTATGGAGTCCTTAATGTGGTCGACCGAGGGAATGAACTTATGAACATTAGTACAATATTTATCAAAGGCGGCCTAAAAAAAAATAAAAAAATTTTGACAACACAATCCGAGTAAACATTTGGGTAGATTTTCATACCGTAAATGATATGGGACACTTGACCATTACACATTCACGACCAATCTACTTGCAGTCGCGAGCCGATGAGTTGGAGACACTAGTACACTAATCATGGGGTCGCTTCTACCTGACGAGTTATGGGGGAGTGAGAGAGGAAGAAGGGAGGGGCTGGTGGAGGGAGAAACAACAAGAGACTCCAATAACCGTGGCTGTAGAGACGTCTTTATCTTGTGTAAGTACTTATGGTTAACTTTGGGCGATATCAGAACTGTAATGACATCAGATGGGATAGGGGTCTATAAAACTTAAAAACTTATTTGATAAAATTGCTATATCTAATGATAAATGTGTTTCAACAATAATTAATATTACACAAAATTACGAGAATCATGTCTAACTCGAATACACAACTAATTAAATTCATCCTGCCATAACACTCATACATTCATCCCTAACCACCATCATTCCTCCTTCCCGTCTCTCCCTCTCACCAGTGAATGCGTCGAATGAAATTTTCAGTGGATGGTGCGATAGTTGTATATCAGTCAGAAGTGGCAACACTCCACCAGCCCGACACAACCTCCCCCATCTTTCTCTCTCTCGTCAGGTAGAAACGATCCAATGATGAGTGAGCTCGTGTCTCCATCCCATCAGCTCGCGAATGTAAACAATATCTTTTACACAGAAAAATTAAAATTCTCTGTCTATATATATAGCAGGAAAACACTGGAATTTTGACACTGATCAACTATTAATGACAAACAATTGTACTGATAATTTTCGGACACCCTGAACACGTATAAAGCAAAGTAAAACCAAACTGCAAATGAACAACGATCACTTACCTTTACCACTTCACTCCCACTGCTGATAGTATACTGAGTCGCCTCTCAGACCGGTCCTCCCTCATCACCTCTGTTCCCGACATTTCCATTCACACGTGCGTGAAATTAGCCTCGTGGAATAAGGAAGGGAGGGAGGGAAGGGGGAGAGGGAGGGAAGGAAGGAGAGAAAACTTAGACTGGTTCGTTCGACTCTTGAGATGATACTCTCTTGTGGATGAGTCGGTGAGCTTCTGTTTCCTCCAAACTACTATAACCACGAAACAGATCTCCATTAGTAACACCCAGCTCGTCTGTTTTCTGGCATAGTTTGGAGAAAGAAATACCCCTTCCTCCTCTTAACTAACTCTCTGAGGATTCAAAGTGTGCAGTCACGTCCCAAGAAAATGTTCGAAAGTTTTTGGTGTGTTGGGGTTGTTACAACCCCAGTGTTTGGCTTGTTTATGTCTAGGGGAAGAGAAGGGGGTTGTGAACAGCTAAAGTATAACTCTGATGGGTATGTTACTGTAATCAGTGGAGTTACCACTAATGAAACAAGACGGGAACCTTCCACCCCACTCCCTCAATGGATATTTGCCCAGAAAGAGTAATGTAAACGAATCACTAATGATTTTTACATGTATAATATTACAAAAAATAAGTACAATATTTATAATGAAATAAAAGCAATAGGAATTACGTTACGTTAACAAGACACAAAATGACAATTAGAATACCAAATAATAGAATACAATTATATCAAAGTTAAACAAAATAGAAAATATGAACACTAGCAGAGATAAAAGCAGAGATAGTATGTAATGAGGAGTGTGAGAATATCTCGTCACTCGATACAAGATATAGCAAGGGGAGAACCGAGATGGCAAGTGACGGAGTGAAGCCTGAACATTCACTGGATACACTAATATAACAGGGAGTTGAACTGAGATGGCAAGTGACGGAGTGAAGCCTGAGCATTCACTGGATACACTAATATTACAGGGAGTTGAACCGAGATGGCAAGTGACGGAGTGAAGCCTGAGCATTCACTGAGTTCAGTCTTACTTACTTACTTGTTGGATTTCTTGGCTATCACTGAGTTCAGTCAGCCGGGGCAGCTGCTTATATTTGCCCCCAACGGCTGCTGATTGGCCGATCCTTATGACCACACGTCTCTGATAGGTTCAACTATGTTAACTACTCTGCCATTGGTTGCGAGCACGTAAGCTCGTCTGGGATTGGTTGATTAGGCCCTCGCTATCTACGCCACTTGGTAGGTTAGGGCAAGAAGGGCGGGTTGGTTCCGGTCAGTTTGAACTGGTTTGCGGGGGAACGTCCCACAGCTGACGCCTGGCTGTCGAATTGCTTGCAGGTTCGTGACAGGAAGGAGAGAGAGAGAGAGAAATATTCGAAAGTTTTTTGGTGAGTTGGGGTTGTAAGGAGAGAGAGAGAGAGAGAAAGGGGGGGGGGATAATAAGAAGGGAGGGGGGCTGTATGACAGGACAAGCCATTACACTGACTACTGGTGGTAGAGGATTTGAATATAGAATCAAATTTTGAAAGGTCGAATAACTCGTTTTCCTTATCAATGGGCAAGTAGCTGGTCAAATTGAATGCTTATTTTCCTTTTTATACTGATTACATTTCTTCAAACATATCATGGAATTTGATAAACAGGCCAGCTGTACAGCCATGGCTGATAGTGGTGTACCAGGGTCCAAGGAGTGTTGGAGAGCAACTGAACAATTTCGAACAAGTGAATTTTACAAACCATTCTCAACGATGAGAGAGGTTTATAAGACTCACTTTTTCGAACTCTGTTCAGTTGCTCTCCAACACTCCTTGGACCCTGGTCCACCACTATCAGCCATGGCTGTAAGTACAGTCACTCATAAAAGTAAAGACACCCCCAGGCAAGACACCTTTTGAGTGGTGTGATATCGGCTCTGGTAACGTTGTACAGCTGGTCACACTCCCGTGAGGCCCACCCAGCGTTGTCAATGTTGGCCGAGATAACCCCGAAACACTAGTTGTGAGCTCTGCTCGCTCGAACCATTCACTGGTGGGAGGGAGAAGTAAGGAGGGATTTGAGGAGGGTAGGGGGGGTGTCTATACATAAGAGGTGAGAAATTATTCTTGGGGAGGTGAAAAATGTGTGGAAGCCCAGTTATCAATTATTTATATACCAACATTCGTGTCAATTATTAACATCATTAAATGTAAGATTAAGTTTTTCATATTATGATGTAACACAAAAACAACCGAGGTAATATTATTGTATACGGTATTTTTTCGTATAATATTCAATGGTTATCATCAAGCACTAAACGCTGAAAAATACTTACACAATAACTGAATAAGAATCATGAACCAGAATGCTATTTATTAAATGAAGCAAATGTGAATACCTTTATATTACATGTGTCAAGTGTTGATACCACTAACACACACTTCCATTTCCCCCGTATCTACCTAACAGTTTATAATCGTGTCAAATATCAAGGCTCTCATTATCCCTCACGTGATAGCAACCTTGTAATATTCTGAATACTTTTAATAATAGCCTGTTGTATTGAAATATTGGAATTTGACTATGAAACCCTTTTTTTGTCATTTGTCTCTTGTTATCAAAAATTATTGTTTGGTCTGTATCTCTCTTCTCCGTGTGTATCTCTCTTTTCTGTGTGCATGTAATATACTTATATAATTATATAAGCCAGTACACACACACATAACATAATAATGTTGGTGACAGAGGTTTTATTGGTTTTATCTGTCATGAGTTGCGAGAGAAGTATATTCATAATTATTTAAACATTATAATAGTTCCATCAAGTAATGCATGGGATGCACAGTTGAGGTTTCATCGGACATGTTAATAAACAAGCTGGAAACTATTTTCAACATTTCTTAAAATTAAACTTTATTGAAGGCGTGTTAAGGTCTGAAATCCTGTGTTTCCCATCATACAACATTTTCCCAATACTCACACCGTTATATTTGATGCCGTATTGGTCTTTACTGTCTTCTGCTACAAGGTTGATATTAGTGTGACATTCCATATACACTCTACCACTACTCATACCGTTGTATTTGATGCCGTATTGGTCTTTACTGTCTTCTGCTACAAGGTTGATATTAGTGTGACATTCCATATACACCTTGTCTTGTGAACTGACTGACTGCACCACCTTACACATCTTCAAGTCATCAGGACTGCCAACATGTTGGAGAGGGAATATTTCCACACTCAGTCTTCAATACCCTTACCAGTTTAGTGGTTTTCAACCAACTCATAATCCTCTTGGAGTATCAAAACTAATTTGGGCTAACGAGACTAGAGTCAACGTCAATCTCTAATTAATTAAAAAAAAAAAAAAAAAACAGTTGACAAGCCTGTGGGTGCCAGACGCAATCTCCCTGGCCTCTGCTCACATGTATTATCTGCCAAAATAAAAAAAATTTGCTACCTACAAACAGATGAAATACTGAGGGATTTATAGTAAATTATCAAACAGCACGTGTTCACTATACTCAATACAACGAGCTATTGTTAAAAGTATTCAGAATATTACAAGGTTGCTATCACGTGAGGGATAATGAGAGCCTTGATATTTGACACGATTATAAACTGTTAGGTAGATACGGGGGAAATGGAAGTGTGTGTTAGTGGTAATATAAAGGTATTCACATTTGCTTCATTTAATAAATAGCATTCTGGTTCATGATTCTTATTCAGTTATTGTGTAAGTATTTTTTAGCGTTTAGTGCATGATAATAACCATTAAATATTATACGAAAAAAGTATACAATAATATTACCTCGGTTGTTTTTGTGTTACATCATAATATGAAAAAGTTAATCTTACCTTTAATGATGTTAATAATTGACACGAATATCGGTATATAAATAATTGATAACCGGGTGTATTTTCGTACTTTTATTAAAGCTTCCACACATTTTTCACCTCCCCAAGAATAATTTCTCACCTCTCTTGTATAGACATCCCCCCTACCCTCCTCAAATCCCTCCTTACTTCTCCCTCCCACCAGTGAATGGTTCGAGCGAGCAGAGCTCACAACTAGTGTTTCGGGGTTATCTCGGCCAACATTGACAACGCTGGGTGGGCCTCACGGGAGTGTGAACGTCAGAGGTGGTGTGGTGTGGGTTGTGTTTGGAGGAAGGTTGGTTTGCTCGAAACATTATCCCAACTCATGCTTCGTCTTATCTACCATTAGTTACAAATGTGTCGAGCAAATCAATTTCATCTCTCAAGCGCCATCACTTACGTCACGTACACTGTTGCCAGAACCGATATCACAAGTATAAGAAGATGACTGGCCTGTGGGGGTCTTAATTTTTATGAGTGACTGTACCTACTTAGATATTTTTTAAATTTCAATATATATATATATATATATATATATATATATATATATATATATATGCAGAGTAACCACAGGAGAAAACAAAGGCAGAACAGTAAGTACTTTCGTATATTACATCTTCAGACAGAATATATATATATATATATATATATATATATATTGGAAGCATTTATTATGTGTATTGGTAAACTATTATCTGATGGTGTCACTGACAGATCACGGCGGACGTGGGTTAATTATTATTACAACACATATAATTAAATACTGAAGCTTTATTTCATGTGAGACAAACTGGTTTCGGTACTGATGTAGTATTCGAAAATCGTGTTTCTTACATGAATGAATGCAATTTTATTTGGATATATGTGTTGTAATATTGTTGTTGTAATATGTCCATAATGTTTATAACATGTTACTCATTATCAATATAATACGTTTATTTACATGATATTTATTAGAGAACAGTTAAACCCGCATATTGACAAATTATAATTGGGTTTGTTTCGCCCGAGCAGACGACTGAATTTCGGTTCAATTCATAGCTGCCACTGTTACTTCAAACCTCACTGAGACTCATCACAACACCCTTCAAACCATACAGAACAGAGCCATAAAGACAATCACAGGCTGCACAGCTACCACACCTACAGACCACCTACACTATGAAACCAAAGCCCTCAAAATCAAGGATCACCTTGACATGAGAGGCACACAAACACTTGCTGCAGCCTCCACAAACCCACACCATCCACTACACTACATGGCACAACACCCACACATGCCAAGGAACATCAAAACAACACCCAGTATACGATACCATACACAAATACTATCATCTCTTACACCCTGCCCACCCCAAACCAATCTCCAGATACACATCCATACTCAAATCACTCATGAATCCATCCAAACACTCAAAAACAACACTCAGCTGCATGCACGACCTCCTGACATCCACCCATCCGAATCCTCCCTTCCCCGTGAGGACAGAGTCCACCTGGCCAGGCTGCGGTGTGGCCACCACCCGGCACCTCTGACATATCAGAAGAGGCTGGATAAGTCTTGCTGTTCTATTTTGAATGGTCTGGACTTTTTTTTAGTAGATAGTTAGGAAGACCAACCCACAAGACATTACAGTAATCAACACGAGACAAAATGGCTGAATGAATTAATGATAGGAGACATCGCTTGTTGAGAAACCGCCTTACAGAATACAAGTTCCTGATATGAAAGTTGCAGACCTTGACAACCTGTTTAATAATTATTTTCCTCATAATTCAGTTTGGAATTTAAGTGCACTCCGAGGTTTCGCACAGTGGATACTGGGTCCAGCTGATGGCCTCCAATGTTCAACGACAGATCATTTTCAAGATGGTTTATCCTTTTGTTACCACGGATAATGGTGATTTCAGTCTTGTTATCATTCAGTTTCAGTTTCCGCTTTAATTAACATCCATAGTTTGACATCCGACAACAGGGATTCCATTTTCATCTTGGTTTCATTTATATTTTCTATCTTGACATAAATATTTTGGTAATAAAGAACAACACGTGTATGATATTGCAGCACCTTATAATAATAATTGAGGGGGTTGAGTTGATGTAAGGTGTTGTATGATTATATTTTGATATGATACTGATTTATTTGCACAATGGAAGGAAAGTGTCGGTGGTTATTTGATTGAGGCTGTACACAATACATAATAACATAATTACAGGTATTAATGACACACACACACTTCCTGTATTCCTTGACTTGATTACCTGTATAAAATACTATAACTAAATAACTAATATAACTTTTTTTCTTCAAAAATTTTTTCAGTCATTTGTGCAGACCATCAATCACACACACACACCACGGTTATACCTGTACAACCACCCAGTTTGTGCAGGTATGATTGATAATAGTCTATGGAGGCCTTTATTGGTGTATAATCCAGCCCACCTACATTTGTTGACAGTATATATAGCTAGTATTTATTGTGCTACAACCAAACTCTCGTAAAAATCTGGGATTGTACAAAATTATAATGATAATCTCATACATTATACTTCATTTTATTTAAGGGGGTGCAGGAATAGGGGGACAGGCACACCCCAAACCCCCCTCAAGCCTGCCCCCTACTCCCGCACCCCCTTAAAAGAAATAATAAATTCATCTTGGCTTGCTAGCCTCGGGTGGGTCTCCGAGAGAGAGAGAGGGGAAAGGGAGGGAGAAAGAGAGAAGGAAGAAGGAGAGAGAGGAAAGGGAGGGAGAGAGAAGGAAGAAGAAATGAGAGAAAGAGAATGAAAGGGAGAGAGAGAATTTGATAGACGACAGACAGAGAGAGAGAGGACAGGAATCAAGCAGAAAATTAAAGAATTAAACTGAAAGGGAATATCTGTGAGTTCAAAGGAGCGCCAAAACACACACACACACACACACACACACACACACACACACACACACCACCACAGTCTTATTTGTATGTGAACTTCCTAACCAACCACACTTGTAAGGCTTCATTATTTTCCAAAAGCTGAGTATCCACATTCACAAAATCTTACTAAAACGGGACATAATAACAGTTCAAATTAAGCGCTTATTATAACTCAATCTGATTGGCCCACCTCAAAAAATCAATACTCGAAGATTATCGCTGATTGGCTATACAACCTCCTTGGCTTAACTCTGTCATGTTATCTCTCTCTCTCTCTCTCTCATACACACACACCCGTAAACTATAACTAACTCTCTCGCTCTCTCGCTCTCTCTCTCTCTCTCTCTCTCTCATACACCCCCCCCCCCCATAAACTCTCTCTCTCTCTCTCTCTCTCTCTCTCTCTCTCTCTCTCTCTCTCTCTCTCTCTCTCTCTCTCTCTCTCACATACACACACTTCACTTAAACATTTCTCCACATATACACACACTTCTCCATATACACACACTCTCCACATACACATACACACACACTACTCCACACACACACACTTCTCCACACACACACACACACATACTTCTCCACATACACACACTTCACTTACACATTTCTACACATACACACTTCTCCACATACACATACACACGCACACCTTCACATACACACACTTCTCCACATCACCCACACACACACACTTTTCCACATACACACACTTCACTTACACATTTCTACACATACACACACACACACACACACACACACACACACACAAACAAGGAGAGAGAGAAGGAGGGAGGAGAGAGGGAGAAGGAAGGAGGCGAGAGAGAAAAGGAAGAAGGAATGAGAGAGAGAGGAATGGGAGGCAGAGAGAGAAGGAAGGAGATAGAGAGAGAGAGAGGAAAGGGAGGGAGGGAGAGAAGGAAGGAGATAGAGAGAGAGAAGGAAGAAGTAATGAGAGAGAGAGAGGAAAGGGAGAGAGAGAGAAGGAATGAGAGAGAGAGAGAGAGAGGAGGAAGGAGGAGAGAGAGGAAAGGGAGGGAGAGAAGGAATGAGAAAGAGAGGAAAGGGAGGGAGAGAGAGAAGGAAGAAGGAGAGAGAGAGAGAGGAAAGGGAGGGAGAGAAGGAATGAGAGAGAGAGGAAAGGGAGGGAGAGAGAAGGAAGAAGGAATAAGAGAGGGAGGGAGGGAGAGAGAGAGGTAAGGGTGGGAGAGAAGGAATGAGAGAGAGGGGAAAGGGAGGGAGAGAGAAGGAAGGAGGAGAGAGAGAGAGGAAAGGGAGGGAGAGAGAGAGAGAAGGAAGAAGGAATGAAAGAGAGGAAAGGGAGGGAAGGAGAGAAGGAAGGAGGAGAGAGAGGGGAAAGGGAGGGAGAGAGAGAGAGGAAAGGAAGGGAGAAGGAATGAGGAAAGGGAGGGAGGGAGAAGGAAGAAGGAGAGAGAGAGGAAGAAGGAGAGAGAGAAGGAAGAAGGAATGAGAGAGAGAAGGAAGAAGGAGATAGAGAGAGAGAAGGAAGGAGGAGAGAGAGAAGGAAGAAGGAAGGAGGAGAGAGAGAGAGAATTTGATACACACACACACACACACACACATGCACACCTCTACACACACACTCCACCACCACACACCACCTCCCACGGTCGAGTTGCCACCTCCACACACACACACACACACACACCCACATAGCCGTCCGTGCCTAGCCCACACCAAGATTAATTATGGGTCGATTCCACAGATGTATTTGTATGTGAGCTTCCTAACCAACCACACTTGTAAGGCTTCATTATTTTCCAAAAGCTGAGTATCCACATTCACAAAATCTTACTAAAACGGGACATAATAACAGTTCAAATTAAGCGCTTATTGTAACTCACTCTGATTGGCCCACCTCAAAAAATCAATACTCGAAGATTATCGCTGATTGGCTATACCCGAATGATCATTATTTTAGTGTTAATATTAGCGCATTACGAGTCTTACACGTGTTATATGGTTTGTATAACCTTATAGTACAACAACAAACCCAACTATAATAGTTTACACACTCGTCAATGCCTCGTTTCATTATAATTTGGATGACAAGTGGACCTCAAATTTTCGGAAATTTTAATTAGGTCCATCTTTTTCCTATTCTCCTTCGCTGGGAAAATGGGAAGGGTTGAAGGAAGAATGGGAAGGATTGGAGAAAGAATGGGAAGGATTGGAAAAAGAATGGGAAGGGTTGAAGGAAGAATGGGAAGGGTTGAAAAAAGAATGGGAAGGGTTGAAGGAAGAATGGGAAGGGTTGAAAAAAGAATGGGAAGGATTGGAGAAAGAATGGGAAGGTAAGAAGAAGAATGGGAAGGGTCGTAGAAGAAAGGGAAGGGATGAAAAATTTAACAGCCGACTTACTGTAAATACATACGTGGTAATTACTGATAAACAACGAGTAGAAAATAATAGACTCTACCAAGCTGGGTAGACCATGTAGCCCCAAGTCTCCAATATATAACTAAGGGTTCATTCCACAGTGTTTGGTAGTGGTTTGTAAGCATGCAAACGAAAGAATGTTAGCTGTGTAAATGAATTCCTCCCCTACACATGGATAAACCAATACACTCCTTCATATTCTCCCTCCTTCCTCCCCTACACATACACCACTACACCCCTTCATATTCTCCCTGTCCCTCCCTCCTTCCTCCCCTACACATACACCACTACACACACCCCTTCATATTCTCCCTGTCCCTCCCTCCTTCCTCCCCTACACATACACCACTACACCCCTTCATATTCTCCCTGTCCCTCCCTCCTTCCTCCCCTACACATACACCACTACACCCCTTTATATTGTCCCTGCCCCTCCCTCCTTCCTCCCCTACACATACACCACTACACCCCTTCATATTGTCCCTGCCCCTCCCTCCTTCCTCCCCTACACATACACCCACTACACCCCTTTATATTCTCCCTGTCCCTCCCTCCTTCCTCCCCTACACATACACCACTACACCCCTTCATATTGTCCCTGCCCCTCCTTCCTTCCTCCCCTACACATACACCCACTACACCCCTTTATATTCTCCCTGTCCCTCCCTCCTTCCTCCCCTACACATACACCACTACACCCCTTCATATTGTCCCTGCCCCTCCCTCCTTCCTCCCCTACACATACACCCACTACACCCCTTTATATTCTCCCTGTCCCTCCCTCCTTCCTCCCCTACACATACACCACTACACCCCTTCATATTGTCCCTGCCCCTCCCTCCTTCCTCCCCTACACATACACTCCTTCATATTGTCCCTGCCCCTCCCTCCTTCCTCCCCTACACATACACCCACTACACCCCTTCATATTGTCCCTGTCCCTCCCTCCTTCCTCCCCTACACATACTGTACACCCACTACACCCCTTCATATTGTCCCTGTCCCTCCCTCCTTCCTCCCCTACACATACTGTACACCCACTACACCCCTTCATATTGTCCCTGTCCCTCCCTCCTTCCTCCCCTACACATACTGTACACCCACTACACCCCTTCATATTGTCCCTGTCCCTCCCTCCTTCCTCCCCTACACATAACGGGGCGTGGCGGGGGTGATAACGGGGCGTGGCGGGGGTGATAACGGGGCAGGGCTGCGGTGATAACGGGGCGGGGCGGAGGTGATAACGGGGCGTGGCGGGGGTGATAACGGGGCGGGGCGGGGGTGATAACGGGGCGGGGCGGGGGTGATAACGGGGCGGGGCGGGGGTGATAACGGGGCGGGGGTGATAACAGGGCAGGGCAGGGGTGATAACGGGGCGTGGCGGGGGTGATAACGGGGCGTGGCGGGGGTGATAACGGGGTGGGGCGGGGGTGATAACGGGGCGTGGCGGGTGTGATAACGGGGCAGGGCGGGGGTGATAACGGGGCGTGGCGGGGGTGATAACGGGGCGTGGCAGGGGTGATAACGGGGCGTGGCGGGGGTAATAACGGGGCGTGGCGGGTGTGATAACGGGGCGTGGCGGGGGTGATAACGGGGCGTGGCGGGGGTGATAACGGGGCGGGGCGGGGGTGATAACGGGGCGGGGAGGGGGTGATAACGGGGCGGGGGTGATAACGGGGCGTGGCGGGGGTGATAACGGGGTGGGGCGTGGGTGATAACGGGGCGTGGCGGGTGTGATAACGGGGCAGGGCGGGGGTGATAACGGGGCGTGGCGGGGGTGATAACGGGGCGTGGCAGGGGTGATAACGGGACGTGGCGGGGGTAATAACGGGGCGTGGCGGGTGTGATAACGGGGCAGGGCGGGGTTGATAACGGGGCGTGGCGGGTGTGATAACGGGGCGGGGGTGATAACGGGGCGTGGCGGGGGTGATAACGGGGCGGGGCGGGGGTGATAACGGGGCGTGGCAGGGGTAATAACGGGGCGTGGCGGGGGTGATAACGGGGCGAGGCGGGGGTGATAACGGGGCGTGGCGGGGGTGATGGCGGGGCGGGCCGGGGTGATAACGGGGCGTGGCGGGGGTGATAACGGGGCGGGGCGGGAGTGATAACGGGGCAGGGCGGGGGTGATAACGGGGCGTGGCGGGGGTGATAACGGGGCGTGGCGGGGGTGATAACGGGGCGGGGTGATAACGGGGCGGGGCGGGGGTGATAACGGGGCGGGGTGGGGGTGATAACGGGGCGTGGCAGGGGTAATAACGGGGCGGGGCGGGGGTGATGGCGGGGCGGGCCGGGGTGATAACGGGGCGTGGCGGGGGTGATGGCGGGGCGGGCCGGGGTGATAACGGGGCGTGGCGGGGGTGATAACGGGGCGGGGCGGGAGTGATAACGGGGCGTGGCAGGGGTGATAACGGGGCGTGACAGGGGTGATAACGGGGCGTGGCAGGGGTGATAACGGGGCGTGGCGGGGGTGATGGCGGGGCGGGGCGGGGGTTTATTCTCTCTCTCTCATACACACCCATAAACTCTCTCTCTCTCTCTCTCTCTCTCTCACACGTTTGGGGGGTGCGGGAATAGTGGGACAGGCTTGGAGGGGGGGGGAATAGAGGGACAGCATGGTGATATAATTGGGGGAGGGTTTAAGAGGGTGCGGGAGTAGGGGACAGGCTTGGGGGGAGTAGGGGGACATATAATAACCGCCACCAACCACCACACCAAGCCAGGACTCACACCTCGCTCTCGGGCCAAAAAAAAGTTAGATATGTGTTTTCTTCACATGATATCTTTGTACCCAGGAGTCATAGAGAGCTGGGGTTGGTCTCATTCGAAAGAGGAAGAGTTGCTGCTTAGAACAAAACTAAATTTAAGTTTTTAGACATTGTAGTTTAGACGTAGTAAGTAAATGAAATACTGACACTGTACTCTGGTCAAAAGTTACACGCGTCTCTTCCTCACGCCATATCTTTGCATCTCGGGCCGAAAAAAAGTTACATATGCCTTTTCTTCACATTATATCTTTGCACCCAGGTGTCATAGAGAGCTGGGGTTGGTCTCATTGGAAAGAGGAAGAGTTGCTGCTTAGAACGGAACTAAATTTAAGTTCCTAGGTATTGTAGTTTAGACGTAGAGAGTAAGTGAAATAGAGCGATTTTTGGAGACATCACTTGGACCTGTTGCAGGATAATGTGTGTGTACGGTAGGGGGACAGGCTAAACAGTCACGTGTCTGTGTGTGTGTTATTAAACATTCACGTGTGTGTGTTATTAAACAGTCACGTGTGTGTGTGTATTATTAAACAGTCACGTGTCAAAAAATTCGAAAATATCAAAATCCTATATATAATTATTTTTTTATATAAATTAAAAAATAATGTTCATTCAATATACAGCAAGAATCGCTCATTCAAAATTTGCAATAAAAAAATTTGAAAATTTTTTGGATTTTTTTTTTTAACTCTAATAAGGGTTTGGGCGCCCCTTCGGACCCCAGTCAATCCATTTAAGGGTTTGGACATCCCTTCGGGCCCTAACCAATCCATTAGCACATCGATAATTACCCCGTTGTGTTAATTAACCGCTCATTTTATAATTAATTTCATTGTTTACTTAATTTTAACGGCCGTAGGACACTTTTGGTTCATTGGAGCATTCTGATTCCTTCAAAGTGTGCTGGAAAACAGTAAGGAATAATGGCTTTAACTGTTGCTTGCATTGGTTTGGAGCCACCGAGTGTCTCGGCCAATCATTAATGGTTTCTCAGGCCAGGCACCAACCAACCAATCACAGCTAGACACACAGAGGGCACTTTAACACCTGAAGTGGGTTGGCGGCCATGATAGGTTGCCCTTCCCCTCATTATAATAATTAAATTAATAATTAAAGACATTATCTCAGCCTTGTTAATTGATTTAAGAGGGTGCGGGAGTAAGGGACAGGCTTGGGGGCGTTTTGGGGGGTGCGGGAATAGGGGGACAGGCTTGGGGTGGGTAGAAAGCCAGGGAAATGTCAATAACTGTGGATACGGGAGTTCCAAGATGGTCGCCGGGCAGCGACACTCCTCCCTATCTCATAATAGCGCCGCCGCTCTAATGTGTATAGCTCTGTGGGCTACTCAAAAACCCGTTATAAATTACCACTGGCTGCCTCAATGTCAAAAACCCCGTTATAAATTGCAACTGTCGGCCTTTTCCTTCGTCCTGTGGTCAATTTAAGGCTTGCTTCGTCCTCCAACTCCTTTTTCCTTCATCCTGTGGTCAATTTAAGGCTTCCTCCGTCCTCCAAATTCATTTTAAAAGGTGTAGAACATAATAACGAGGCTCGAGTCGGCGGTTGACTGTATAGAAAACGAAGGATTTAAATATACTGAATTTTAAAATAGTCCGCCATTAAAAAATAGGAGAAAATGGGAAGGGTTGCATCATAGAAAAAGGGAAGGTTTTTAAATATTAAAAAAAAAAAAAAACCCCAGAGTCCGAAACTTCTAACTAGATTGACGTGGGCTTAAATATTGACATTAAAACATTAAGAATTTGTTATTTTTTTACTATAGCAGCCTTGTGTAAAAATATACCTACGTTATCAAATTAAAATAATTTGCGTACGAATAGTATTTAGTGAATAATTTAAATAAATGTATATACGAAGGTCAGTAGGAGATGATTCGGACGAAACCTTCCTAACCTGGCAAATTATTACCAAATAAAAATAAAAATTGGTTAGAACGGGGTGTGGTTAGAACGGTAAATATCTCAATAAATAACCAATTAATAGCAGCTCTTAGTGTTTGGGAAATTGTATTTTAGTAAATAACCGGTAATTTAAGACTATTTTAACGAATTAACATCGTATTTTTTATATTAAAAGGGAAAAACTGATGTTAGATAATAGGGTTCATTGCCAACGGAATCTGGCAACCTTTGTAGATTCGTTACGCAAAGTTACGCATGTGTGGCGTCATTAACGCGGTCGGACACATGTGACAGGTTGACAATTATCGACTCGTTATACATTAATTACAGCCTTAGGTAAGTTCATTCTAATTTTTATGTGTAGATAATAGATTAATTTAGCCACGTGACCCACCGTGGGGAGTGATAGATAAGAAATAGAAGAGAAAAATAATATATAAAAACAGCATTTGCCCTCTCGTTTTAAATATGGCGTCGGTGTCCGGGATTCGACATTAATTTCGTAATTATTTAAAAATTAGAAGCTCAGGTAAGTCCATATTGCTATGAGATATAGTTTATTAATATATCTATCTGTATATCACACTGTGGGAAGCGAGGGAATAATAAAATATGAGAAAATAGATGGATTAACTTTTTTTTTTTCGCCCGTGTCAAAATATGGGATTAATATCTTTATCATTTAAACATTAGAAGCTTAGGTAAGTCCATATTGCTATGAGATGTAGTTTATAAATATATCTATCCGTATATCACACTGTGGGAAGCGAGGGAATAATATTTTTACGTTAAATTTTGATATAATAAATAATGTCGTATATATTCACTCGTGGGTTTACATATGGCGAATCTCCGTCACCGTTGAAAACATCGAGGTTTTTTTTGTTAATATATATTTTGATTCAGATAAAAGTTAATTATATAAAGTTTGAAACATAGATTTATAATTTATTTTATCATTTTAATTAATTATCTCAGTGGGAATAATAATAGTAATAATAATAATAATTTGGTAATAAAATCGAGATTGTTCAAGCTTGGGCAGGTCAGCAGTGCAAGTTCCAAAGTTGCCAATTTAGCGCTTTTGTTGCTAGATTCGTCATTTTATAGAACAATATAGCTCTTACAATTTGGCTTTAGTGACATTTGGCAGCTGTTTTTCTGTGTTTTTGTTGCGTATTTCTTGGCGGTTTTAATTATTTCAGAGTCCTGACATAATAAAGAGTAATAAATAAATAACAATCAGAAGGTTTTGTGGGATGTTTATCAAAAATAGCGCCTTTTTAGTTAGCGCTTTTCGGGAGTAATAAGTTTAGCGCCTTAAGAAAATTCTAGTTGGCAACCCTGCCTGTCTCGACCGGTAGCAGTGTTCTCATTCTTAAGGTAATTACCCTAGACTATCGTAATTTTGGGATTATTTAAGGGAATGGAAAAGGTAATTTAAGGAAAATCGGCAAGTAACCCATTAAATCTGGAAAAATCTTAGGTAATTTTTGGATAATCTATGGAAATTTAAGGTAAACTTTTTTATAATCTGTGGAAATTCAAGGTAAATTTTTGGCCATAGAGAGAAACAAACATGGTACGTAAGACTAAGTCCATTTGTTTATATGCTATTCAAGAAGGTTCGTAGTGTATACGATGCATGGTACCAATACGATGGGTCCATAGACAAACAACAGACCCGTCGTACGTACCACACCATCGTATACACCACGGATGTTCTTGAATACGGCTATAATAAATTCTGACAACCACACTGGGTAAGACTTCCATTATTTTAGGGTTCATTCCACAGTCGTATTTGTTTGTAAACTTCCCAACCAACCACAAAATCTATCCAACAGTTAGATGATAATAATAATAATAATAATACGGTAAATATTGAATGAATTACCGTTATTGCGTACGATTTTTCTACCTTCATTACCCACTTATTTAGACCATTCTAAGACTATTTTCTTCTATGGCATTTCCTCCGCAAATGCCCCATTTCCAAGATAGGGCATATTCAAATGGGGCATTTTGAAATTAGCCTGACCTTACCTGACCTGACCTAACCTAACCTAGACCGCATCAGACTACCGGGACCTAACCTGGGCAAACTACCGGGAAATAATCGTGATAAAGTACAATAAATGACAGGGGTAAAATACTGGGACCCAGCCGGATCTGGCAACACTGCTACAAAACGGTAATTCTTTCAATAAATACCGATAATAATAATACCAATAACAATAATAATACCAATAAGGTATTTATTGAAAGAATTACCGTTTTGCAGCAGTGTTGCCAGATCCGGCTGGGTCCCAGTATTTTGCCCCAGTCATTTATTGTACTTTATCACGATTATTTCCCGGTAGTTTGCCCAGGTTAGGTCCCGGTAGTCTGATGCGGTCTAGGTTAGGTTAGGTCAGGTCAGGTAAGGTCAGGCTAATTTCAAAATGCCCCATTTGAATATGCCCTATCTTGGAAATGGGGCATTTGCGGAGGAAATGCCATAGAAGAAAATAGTCTTAGAATGGTCTAAATAAGTGGGTAATGAAGGTAGAAAAAACGTACGCAATAACGGTAATTCATTCAATATTTACCACCAATAATAATAATACCAATAATAATAATAATACCATTAATAATAATAATAATAATACCAATATATATATATATATATATATATACTTGATTTCAGGATACTAGTTAGACATTAATTAAGATGGAAGTACTGTACAGTGTTGGGAAATCTGGAGCAAATGATTCCTCCAAACTGTGCCAAGCAACAACAGAACACCAATATTTTTGTTGGTCTGGTTCTGTTTCCTGGCATACTTTGGAGGAATCAGGACACTCCAATATAACAAAAGTGAATTACCCCAATTAATATGATATTTCTTCAACAGACTGATATGAATCTTGAAAAGGAAGAAAGGCATGCTGAGAAGGAGAAGAAAAAAAGGTTGAGGGAATGGAAGAATGGAAAGAATTGTAAAAGTTAGACAAGGAGATGACAGGGATGAAGGTGAGTCTTCCCTTTATATATATTAAGAGTTGAAGGAGAGAGTTTGTTAACTTTTTAATGTTAAAGTTGAAGTTGGGACATAATCTAATTCATAATGTTAGAAATAACCAAGAGAAATTTTACTTTATTTTAGTGAAAAAGTAACATTATAGAAGTATTAGGTTAGGTTATGATATGACTTAAGTAAATGTGTTACAGTAGTTAGCACTTGTATAACACACACACACACACACTCTCACACACACTTTCTCTCTCTCTCACACACTCACACACACACTTTCTCTCTCTCTCTCTCTCTCACACTCACACACACACTTTCTCTCTCTCTCTCTCACACACACTCACACACACACTTTCTCTCTCTCTCTCTCACACACACACACACACACACACACACTTTCTCTCTCTCTCTCACACACTCACACACACACTTTCTCTCTCTCTCTCTCACACACTCACACACACACTTTCTCTCTCTCTCTCTCACACACTCACACACACTTTCTCTCTCTCTCACACACACACACACACACAATTTCTCTCTCTCTCTCTCACACACACTCACACACACACTTTCTCTCTCTCTCTCTCTCACACACTCACACACACACTTTCTCTCTCTCTCTCTCACACACTCACACTCACACTCTCACACACTCACTCACTCACACATACACTTTCTCTCTCTCTCTCACACACACACTCACACACTCACTCACTCACTCACTCACTCACACACACACTTTCTCTCTCTCTCTCTCACACACACACACACACACACACACTGTCTCTCTCTCGTGCCCACTACCCACCCACAAAATTGGTAAAAGTGTCTTCTCGTCGTCTTTTGCCTCTCGTGTGGAAGGGGTTTGATGTGGTAATTCTTTTTTGTTACATTGGAGTGCCTTGATTCCTCCAAAGTATGTCAGGAAACAGAACCAGAAGAACAAAAGTAATGGTGTTCTGTTGTTGCTTGGAATAGTTTGGAGGATTCAGTTGCTCCAGATTTACCAACACAAAATTTCCCCTTTAATTGCTAAGTCAGATACCGTATCAGATAACTTGGATGCTGTCTTAGGGTTGATTCCACAGTGGTATTGGTTTGTTAGCTTCCCAACCAACCACACTTGTAAGGCTTCATTATTTTAGGGTTGATTCCACAGTGGTATTGGTTTGTTAGCTTCCCAACCAACCACACTTGTAAGGCTTCATTATTTTAGGGTTGATTCCACAGTGGTATTGGTTTGTTAGCTTCCCAACCAACCACACTTGTAAGGCTTCATTATTTTCCAAAAGGTGAGTATCCACATTCACAAAATCTATCCAACAGTTAGATAATAATAATCACTGCATAGTTTACTCACCAAAATTCATTAAATAATTCAACCGCAAGTCATTAACACGACTAATATTCTTTCGTTTGCGTGCTTACAAACCAATACCAACCAATTTTGAAGTTGATTTTGTATAAAACTCAAATTACCATATCTATACCCAACATTTATATATAACCTAATAGTGTTTTGAATTAATTAACTTTATTACCAGAATAATGATGATGGGAGACAGTAGCAGAGTGGATAAAGTGATGGACTGTGAATGGTAAGGGCCCTGGTTCGAGTCCACCAGAAAACGTCTGGGATTTTTCCGAGGTGATGTGATGGGTCCAGCTGTTGGTCAACTACCCTGGCTACACTGACACAGTATTACCAATGTGACTCCATGTAGTGTTGCATTATTCATTAACATTAGGCTAACATATATGTTATATTATATCATTAACAATTATATATATTTATTAGTGAGGATTTATTGTATTAATAATTGTCTTCAGATAACATGTATCAGTACAATACTAATTTGTATAATTCATCATACCATTGTTGTTGTATATTACCCATAGTATTGAGTTAATATGTAACAGTGTATTTATAACCTCACTCCCTCCAAGGGGGTGGTGGCCACGGCAGAAGTGTCTCCAGTTGTCCCTGTTCCAACACTCCCTCCTTACTTGGTCCATCCCTACTATCCCTCATGTTACTCTCCTTTACATACTCTGTATACAATACATTAATAATTTATATATGGAGTCCAACATTATACTGGTACCTTACCATCATTAATACCATCAATGTTCTTGTATATTACCCATAGTATTGAGTTAACATGTAACACTGCACTACTAATCTATATATGTTTTTTCAGGATGTATGTATGGTGACACAATACATTGGATTTTCACAGCTTTATCAGTTTTGAATAGAGGATGACACCCATTACCTTCACAACAATACCAACTACCTCATAATACAATAATGGTAAGTGTATGAAGTGAAGGGAGAGTTTACCCTGTAGTGAAGTGGTAGGGATAAACCAGTTTTTGTTATCAAGCCTTACTATGGATGTAAACATGACTGTAACCCTTTGTTGGGTTTCGGTTGTCCAAGTGACACCAAGCTCACTTGGTTTTCACCAAGTGAGCTTGCCCTGTACTGTTTTTATGGGTCGCTTGGATGCGAAGCCGTGCCATGCAGTAGCCGTTAAAACCAAGCCGCCTTGGTATCCAAAGCAACCCCTGCTTGGTAACAGTGTTGGTGCTGCTTGGTAGTCACCTGACAACAACAATATGGACCACAGATAATTGATATTGGCTTAACTAGTACATGTAACTTGCAATCAGTGCCAAATAAACAAAAATAATTATGTAATAAGATGTTGTAGTATTATTTAAGGAGGTATTGGCTGCTTGGATAATTTTTGTACATATTATTATGGAAGACAAAATTTAAAGGATTATTTATAAGTAATCAAACTTGCAATTTTTTACTAGGAGCCTACTTACAATTTTCTACCAGTGCTTACACTGCTGCAGAAGTCTTAATGTAAATAATATTTATTATTAAAGAAAAATGTGGTTACTCAGTTAAGTGATTCTTTACCTAAACATATACCTAATCATGGATGAAATTTCAACATGTGAGGATTGGTATAATGGCCATCAAGTTTTCATTAATAATTAAGTGTCCAATTTTTGTTGTTTTTTTCCCTCCACCTAAACTGGAGATATGAGGCTGTTGGGTACCTATATTATAATTGTGATGATTTTATTTGGAGATGAGTTGGCCTTCTCTGTGGTTATTTTAAATGTTACCAAAGTGTATTCCTAATATTAACCCTTTTATTGCTTTCCTATGATATCACCATTCCGTCAAATGATAATTTTTGGGCTATTATTTTGGTTGGGCACCTTGGGCAAGACAATTGTTGGGCTCCACGTATCTGGTCTGTTTTTGTTGTCAGATAGTGCTGTGCTTCAAGCCCGCTTGGCACCCCAAGCCGACGCTTGGACAACAATAAAACGACACTTGTAGTGCCACAAGGAGATGTGGGGGGCTGCTCCCTCCTCCAACAGGGATTGGGGGGGTTGTGATGTGGAGTGTGTGGTGGGGGTGGGGGGGATCTACGGTTTGGCATTTTGTTTGGGAGGGTGTGTGATGTGACAAGGCTACCTCCAGTGTGGAGAGGAAGGCCTCGTATATGTGTGTATGTGTGTGTTTTCATCTTGGCAACAACAGTCAAACAATGTGGTGATTTCAGTACAAGAATATTATTATGGTAATGGTGTGTGTGTGTGTTCAAAGGATAGTGATAAATGTATTTTCATCTTATATTGAGAGCCTACTAGAGAGAGTAAGTAAGTAAGTAAGTAAATATTTATTGGTTATTTCATACCAAGGTATATTAATATTAAATTTATCTTCAAGACAGGAAAATATGAGTAATGGTAGATGGTTTTTACTCTCATCATTTTCACTCAATAAATTCTGCTGGCATTAAATATTGCAAGATATCAATTTTGGCCCCAACTTTATTCCATATCAATGATCTTGTGTCTATGTACAGTCACGGACAATAATTAATCATCCACATATAGGTAACTCAAACAAATTGCTATTGAATATTTTCATGTTTTGTTATTATGTATTTGTTGTTGTTGTTTTGACTAGTCGGTAATTACTGCTTTTAGTGAAATAGAAGATGGTAATTAACCTATTTATTAGAAACAGTTAGATAGAGAGAAAGAGAGGGAGGAAGAAAGAAAACATTTATGTGATAATTGCTACCGAATATTTTCATGTTTTGTTATTATGTAGTTGTTGTTTTGACTAGTCAGTAATTATTGGTTGTAGTGAAATAGAAGATGGTAATTAACCTATTTATTAGAACCAGAGGGAAGCTGTCAAACATTTACATGAGTCACCCCAATGTGGATGAATATTATTGTCTGTGACTGTACAACACAATATGTGTTAGGGGGGTGCGGGAGTAGGGGACAGGCTTTATACCCACCCGAACCCTGTCCCCCTATTGCCGCACCCCCCTAAACCCCCCCCCCCCAAGCCTGTCCCCCTACTCCCGGACCCCCCTAAAGCCTGTCCCCCTACTCCCGCACTCCTCCACCCATTATATATATTATATTCTTACTTATTATTTCTTGAGTTAGTGAGGAGACATGGGCTTTCTCTTACCACTCTCATTTGTGTTCACAGAAAGCCAACCCACCCTCTAAGAAGACTTGCTATAGTTATTGTTAATTGGATATCTTTGTACCATTACTATTTGGTGTGTTACAACACTTGTACTAAGGGTTCAAGTGCTTGGAAGGTTGTGCTGGTTGAACATGGAGTAATACAGTTATGTTCTTTTTTTTGTCAAGTTTTTCCTCAAACCTTTGGTATGATTAATTAAAGACCCTGTGATGGTTTTTGAGACTTGGTTGGTGTCTTGTGATTCCTCCTGACTATGCCACCAGACAAGCTCCTTCCTTCCACATAGATAGTGTTTCCTGATAATATTTGAAGGACTCATTTACCTCCAATTTTCTGACTACATCACAGGGTCCCTTAATTAAAGGCTACACCACCTGGATAAAATATTGAGGGGTCCTTGGACAGTGGACTACCAACACATCCTTACCTTTACAGCCACACTGACACCTAGTTATTGCACATAATATTTTCAAGTAACACACTTTCTGTCTGATGCATAATGATTGTCTGGTAGCAAAAAGTGTCTGTTAAATCTGAAATCCTTTAAATGGGGGTCCATTAAATCAAGGGTCGAGTGTATTAGGAAAATACCATATATTTCAAGTGAACAGTGTTTTTTTCTGACACCTAGCAAATGATAGCTAGGGCTAGGAAAAGGAAAGTCATACAGAGTACAGTGTATATACATAATGATATATGATATTGGAGCCATGAGAGGTACACAAGTGATGTGAATTGATACAATAGCCTGGGGATGTTCTTTTGTTATGTGTTGTACTCTGTGTTAGCAGGGAACAGTACAGTTGTGGTCAATAATAATCATCCACATATGGGTATCTCAAACAATTTACTGCCTTTTTTTGTTATTTTTATTATACAATAGTTTTATCTTGATTAACATATGTGAATACATTTTTTATCTCAATTTCATGTAGTTGACTTATGGCTGTGTGTCACCCCCAGGTCACCCCCCAGGTCAGGAGGAAGTGCAGCAGACATTGGTGAAGACAGTGTAGGACTTGGAACTACCTGACAGTGTGGTTGGTTGGGGAGCATCCTAACAAACTATATTTTGTGGATATGGAGACTGAGTTTGTTGTTGGATATAATTAAAACTGACAAGTGTGGTTGGTTGGTTGGGAAGCTAACAAACAAACAAACTACACAACCCGTCTTTGTGAGTCTATGTGTACTTATGTGTAGGGATTGGGGGGTTGAGATGTAGTGTGTGTGTGTGTGTGTGTGTGTGTGTGTGTGTGTGTGTGTGTGTGTGTGTGTGTGGGAGGGGGAGGGAGTTCTATGTTTGGGCATTTTGTTTGGGAGGCTGTGTGACGTGACAAGAGGAAGGCCTGGTGTGTGTATGTGTATGTATGTATATGTGTGTGTGTGTGTGAATGTATATGTATGTGTGTGTATGTATGTATGTGTATGTATATATGTATCTGTATGTATATGTATGTGTGTATGTAGGCCTCATATATGTGTATGTATGTATGTATATTATTATGTGTTTGGGAGGGTGTGTGACATGACGAGGCTACCTCCAGTGTGGAGATGAAGGCCTCGTATATGTATGTATGTACAGTCGTGGTCAATAATAATCATCCACATATAGGAATCTCAAACAATTTACTGTCTAATGTTTTCACGTTCACGTATATGATTTTATTATTTTAAATAGTGTGTAGCTACTTGTATTGAATTAAAAGATGGTAGTTAACGTGTGTGTGTGTGTGTTATTGTTTTAAGTAGTGTGTAGCTGCTTGTATTAAATTAAAAGATGGTAGTTAACGTGTGTGTGTGTGTGTGTGTTATTATTTTAAGTAGTGTGTAGCTACTTGTATTAAATTAAAAGATGGTAGTTAACGTGTGTGTGTGTATTATTGTTTTAAGTAGTGTGTAACTGCTTGTATTAAATTAAAAGATGGTAGTTAACCTATTTATTGGAAAGTTTATCATCTAAGGAACAGAGGGAAGCTGTCTAACTCTTATATGTGGTGCTCCTATATGGATCATTATATTTGACACCAACTGTATGTATGTTTTTTACCAATATCTTTTGTTTTGGGTAACATTTCAATAATATTATCTGGGATGCCTGTATATATATAGGGTCCATTCCACAGTGGTTGGTATTGGTTTGTAAGCACACAAACAAAAGAATTTTAGCCGTGTAAATGACTTCTGGGTGAATTATTTAATGAATTTTGTGATTAAACTATACAGTGATTATTATTATTATTATTATTATTATTATTATTATTGTTATTATTATTATTATTATTATTATTGTTATTATTATTATTATTATTGTTATTATTATTATTATTATTGTTATTATTATTACTATTATTATTATTACTGGTATTATTATTTTTATTATTATTATTATTATTAAATGACTTGTGGGTGAATTATTTAATGAATTTGGTGAGTAAACTATACAGTGATCATCATTATCTAACTGTTGGATAGATTTTGTGAATACGGATACTCACCTTTTGGAAAATAATGAAGCCTTACAAGTGTGGTTGGTTGGTTGGGAAGCTAACAAACCAATACCACTGTGGAATCAACCCATGTACAGTTGGCCACAGAAATTCTTACACAGGTTACATGGAAAGAGAAGTTATTAATTGATTATTGTGAATGTACTGTAATGAATAGTTTACCAAGTGACTCTTATCATTACAAAACAACAAACCTAATAATAATAATAATAATAATCACTGTATAGTTTACTCACCAAATTCATTAAATAATTCACCCACAAGTCATTTAATAATAATAATAATAATAATAATCACTGTATAGTTTACTCACCAAATTCATTAAATAATTCACCCACAAGTCATTTAATAATAATAATAATAATAATGTTGTATTGCAGTTACATATATAATCTTAACCTTTTATCTTTCTCTATGCATCTTCTTTCACACTTTCTATGTAAGGTTAAACAGCTGTTTCTCTCTATTTCACACACACACACTGTCTGTCTGTCTGTCTCCTTTCCTGTGCCTTCTTTGATATTATTATTATTATCAATATTATTATTATCAATATTATTATTATTATTGTTAATATTATTATTATTATTATTTTTATTATTATTATTATTATTTTTATTATTATTATTTTTATTATTAATATTATTAATATTATAAGTTGGCTTCATATCCACCTGTGTATGTATTAGGTTTTGTAAAAATTATAAATTGTATAATTATTAGATTTAGTAAGAATTATAAACTAATTTGGTTATATATTTGTTACAGAGTTTTGGAATTAACTGGAATTAACTGGAGTTTTGGAATTAACTGGAATTGTACAAGTATGAGACCTCCTTCCATCTATAACAACAACAACAACAACAACAACACATTATTATAGATTACTGTAAGTATTTGTATTCATGGTATATACAGTACTATGGTTCTGTTGTCTTTATATGGAGACATTGTATGTACCATGGATGTGTGTGTGTGTGTGTGTTTAGAGGCTTCTGATTCCTCCTGACTATGCCATGAAACAAGCTCCTTCCATATATGTGTGTGTGTTAGAGAGAGAGAGAATGTGTGTGTGTGTGTGTGTTAGAGAGAGAATGAGTGTGTGTGTGTGTGTGTTTGGAGGCTTCTGATTCCTCCTACCCATGCCATGAAACAAGCTCCTTCCATATATGTGTGTGAGAGAGAGAGAGAGAAAGAGTGTGTGTCAGAGGGAGAGACAATGTGTGTGTGTGTTTGGAGGCTTCTGATTCCTCCAAACTATTCCATAAAACAAACTCCTTCCATATAGAAGTGTTCTTACTCTTGCATTCTGTAAATAGAAATCAGAAAAAAAAACAATACCACACATAGTTATTCACGGTAAATTTACAGAAGTACTGAGTTCACTATATTGTATATTTTAGTATCATTACCCACTATTTTGGACCATTCTAACACACTTTTCATCTATGGTGTTTCTCTCAGAAATGCCCCGTTTTACAAATATAATTTGGAAATTAGTTTGACCTAACCTGACCTAACCTAGACTACAGCAGACTACCGGGACCTAACCTGGGCAAACTACCGGGATATAACCAGTATAAACTATCATAAAGTGACCGGGGTAAATGCCCGGGACCTAGCCGGATGTGGTAACACTGCTCAGCCCTAGCCAAGAACCAAGGATAATAGACTATAAAGGATAGTCCACTGAAACGTCATAGTGATGACGTCGTAAATATCCGTGACGTCACGGGAGAATCTGTTGCTAGCTGGTGCCCAAACCTTGCCTGCTCACTAGGTAAAATATGAGGCATAAAGATTATATCAGCTGATATTAATCGAAATAATGAGTTTCTCGGTAGCTGCACCTTGGTAGGTTAAAAAGATAATAAGCATACTGATATAACGGAAATTGTACAACTTGACATCAGTTGTTGAAATAGAATAATGGACTATAAAACTGGAAGCCTTCCACGACCAAGATTGATATCGAGTCGCGTTCGCATCTCTAAGCCCATATTTGTACAATAATTACTAATCTTTGGTGTCTTTATATTCCACAAAGTTTAAATTGATCATTATAATTTAAAGTAAATGTGTTTGTAGTGTGTTGTCATCAATAGATATCCAGAGAAGCCATGAGATCTCTACCACTGCCCACTGGTGCGTCGTATACTCACCAGAAGTAGGCCTACAGTACTACTTGGCATTAATAATAAGGTCATGATTTAGACTGATAATAGATTTTACGTGTTTAATTCTTGATGGATGATTAACTAGCCTACTAATCATATGGATATAAAGCAGCATTTTTATAAATCATGACCTAGCTGACCTAATGAGATCATTAGTCGATCATCCTTGGTAGTAGCCTACAGTTTTTTAACCTTGGTTACGAAGTATTTATATTGACTAGTGCTAGGTTATATTCATATATCTATCACTCGAAAGATTATATAATAACCTATTACCTGGATGTAAAGGTAATTTATATTGATAATTCTGGATTTTTTCAATGTTATAAAAAGGATTTCCATACCTATTTAGTATTTCCAACTGCCCCATTTCTAAAATATGTCACTTTCAACCCCTCCAACAGATCTGAAAAATTCCCTGAATAGATCCGAAGAATGCCCCAATTAGGTCCGAAAATACCCTGATTAAGTTAGAAAAATGCATCAGTTAGGTCAGAAAAATGCCTGGCATTTATTGAAAGAATTACCGCTTTGTAGCTGTGTTGCTAGATCCGGCTAGGTCCCAGTATTTTGCCCCAGTCATTTCCTGTACTTTACCACGGTTATTTCCCAGTAGTCTGCTCAGGTTAGGTACCAGTAGTCTGCCCAGGTTAGGTCCCGGTAGTTTGATGCGGTCTAGGTTAGGTTAGGTAAGTTCAGACTAATTTCAAAATGCCCCATTTGATATTTACCAAATGCCCCATTCAAGGTCACTTATATATTGCTTACACCTACAATGATTTTAAAAAGTAGAAAAATAATGAATCGGAATATGAATACAAAATACTGTATGCTGAATGTAATTATATATTTATTATCATATACTTTGCGAAATGAAATGTATACCAAAAATAAAGTACAGTACAGTAATAAATGTTTCTTGCCATAGAAGTAAGAGTAACAATATCCTTATGAAGTACTATCACTATCAGTCTATGAGTATAATCACAGTGGAATTGCACATTTTCTAGAAAAACTAGAAACTAACGTTAATTTTATCACAATATATTAATCATTATGGTATGTATAAAGCAAAACTAATGCAATTAGAATTTACATAATACTGTATTATTACAGTCAGTCCATAAGTATAATCACTGTGGATTTTGCACAGGTTTGGAAATTGTGTAAATAAACGTAATTTCTGTCAGTTCATTCGCTTTTCCAGAAAGTACCGTACTGTATTGCGTTAGCACTTTTCAGATTAACGAGCTCAACTTTCTGAGAGTTAACGGCTAACTTAACACTTTTCAACTCATCATGTCTGGGAATACAAACACAGCACGATCAGCATACTGCAGTTGAGAAAATATGATGTTCATCTCTGGTATCTTCTTGTGCTGGCTGGACTGTTGCATCTAGTACCACTTCTGGTGTATTATCTGTGAAGGAATTGATGTTAAAGGCATATAATCAGATGACACTTGTTTGTATATACTGTGCACAAAAATAGAATAAATTATGTAGGCTAGATAGATATAGATAGATGTAGGCTATGACTCTTCCATCATCTTCATATTCGTCATGGGTTAAAATTACCTCATATAGGTATAAAGACCTGGGAAAGACAATGAGACTATTTTCAAGATTATGTATTGGGTATTTTCAAAAATATTTGTTATCTGGTCGTACTAAGGTAATTATTGTCTATCTATTTATCTATCTATTGCCAGATGCCTCAATCCCCAAAGGGGTGAATGAATTGCCTCCACGCATCTTTGTCTCCCATCAACTGGCGTCCCTCCTACGGTACCACCCAACGCCACTCTTACTCATATACTTCTCTTCTCCATCATTCCACCTCACTCTCGGTCTACCTGCTCTACTCTGTCCTTCCACCTCACTCTCATACACTTTTTAATCAAATCTCTCGCTTCCTATACACTCTACATGGCCGAACCACCTCAAGGTGTTTTCTTTTCACTCTTTCCATCTAATACTGTTAAACTATTCACTTTCATTTTTATAAAAAAATTAAAAAAAATCTCACCATTTCTTTCGTTGAGCAGACCCTATTGTGCTTCATGTGCATCACCTTTGGCATCTTCTTGTGCATGAGTAATAGCATCTTGTACCACTTCTGGTGTATTATCTGTGAAGGAATTGATTTTAGAGGCATATAATAACATGACACTTATTTGCATATACAAAAGAAAAGAATAAATAAATGTATGGCCCTTCCATTATTTTCATATATGCATTATCCAGCCCTACTCTTAACATACTATAATTACTGTATTGTGAAACTATGAAGTACAGGGTAGGTCTGATACCATCTGATACTGTATAGCCTATGTACTATACACAGTCACTTTTAAGAAGAAAACAAAAAATCTCACCATTTCCTTCATTGAGCAGACCCTCTTGAAGTACTGGTACCAGTAGCCTTCTATGCCTGCTGAATAATCTTTCTCGGCGAGCCTCCGTACCAGCTGAAAATTAAATGAATGTTACAGTATTCAGACCTAATCAAAATCCATGGGTAAAATCATGATTGTATAAATGGACCAAATATCCACATTAGATAAACTACTGAATTTCTACCACAATTACCTACTATTGTAACCTATATTAGGACATTGAATGATGGTTTTAATGTATTAAATCCACCACAAATACCCCACCTTACCCCCAAACATAAAAGGGGAAGAGATAAATTGTTGGTTATAGAGCATTACAATACTGTAGCCTACCTAGGTATACCAAAGTTATCACTAGTAGGGGATGCAGTCAGTATTGGACTACATTTCTAACAGAATTAGGTAGACTTGGCCTGGCCTAACCTAACCTACATACTGTACAGTAGAGTATCATAAGATGGGGTAAAGTTAAAAATATGTACAGTATAAGCAAATAGCTGAGGGTGTAGCAGTAAGTTGGGCCTTTGAGAGATCTCAACATACCTGGTTCTCGATTAGAATTTGGAAGGTGCAGAGTCGTTACAGCTCAAGGTTGCAATATTATGATCTTCTTTGGAGATCCATTACATCGTTGATTGTTCAAAGCATCTCTTGGGACATAGTCTGTTGTCTTAAAGTGTAGAGAGCATACTCGGGCCAATTCAACATTGAATTTGTCCTCACGTTTGCACGCCGATATCCACTTTATGGCATTCTCTTGGTCTCTTAGGAACCGAAAGAGCTCCACCCTGTCTCTTTTTGCATGTCTACTGCCATTATTGTAATTGTACACTGCACATACACCCATAATATGGCACAGACATTCACGCTTCACGTACACTTCAAGTTGGACTAGTGACAGTCTGGGCACCAGGCAAGGTTTGTTTACAAGTGTGACGTCACTCCCGCGGTGCATTGTGGGAAAACAAGTGTCTAGTGGACTATCCTTTATAGTCTATCATCCTTGCCAAGAACACAGTACTTGTGTAATAATACCCTCATAATAAATAATGAATGAAGAATGCAAATTACATTATTATTGAAGAATACAAAACAAATAATAAATGAAGAATAACAAATTAAGAATAAATAAATGACTGCAAAATAAATAATAAATTAAGAATAAAAAATTATATATATTTTGCATTCTATTTAATTTCAGCTTGAACAATGAAGCAGGGTTGGGTTATCATCCAAAGATACTGTACAGGGATGGAGAGTGACCAACAATCTATTATGGTACCATATGTACAATTATCTTATCCAATTGTGCATATTTTGGTTTGCTTGGTTAGGCTCCTTCCACACGAGAGGCAAAAAAACTGCGGGCAGACACTTTTACCAATAATGTGGGTGGGTGGTAGGCACAAGTGGTAAATGGCTGCCAGAGACCGTTTGATATGGTAACACTTGTATAAAGCGAGAGAATTTCACTGGGTTGCCCGTGCCTGCTGTCTTTTTGGCTCTCGTGTGGATGGGACTTAATATTAAGGGGGTGCTGTGGGTCGGGGGGGGGGGGTGCGGTGGGTTTTGGGTGGGTCGGGGGGGGTGCGGGAGTAGGGGGACAGGCTTTAGGGGGGTGCGGGAGTAAAGGACAGGCTTGGGGGAGAGTGACCATCAATTTATTATGGTACCGTATGTACAATTATATTATCCACTTTGACATTCTTTGGTTTGCTTGGTTAGTGAGTACAGTAGTTGCTTGTATCCAGTTTACATTCTTTGGTTTGCTTGGTTAGTGAGTACGGATAGTTGCTTGTATGATATGGTACGTATAAATTGTGTAATGTGCGCAAGTCCACAAGGAAGGAAAGAAACACGGAGTCCCAAGCTCTTTCGTGTATTCACATCTTGAGGGGAAATACAGATGTGAATACACGAAAGCACTTGGGACTCTTGTGTTTCTTTCCTTCCTTGTGGACTTACACATATTCCTGGATCACGTGCCCAAAGTGATTTATTTGCAAATTGGGTAATATTAAAGCATTTGTCCATAATGTCTTTTTGACTCAAGGTTTTCAGGATGCAATGTTTAATAGTGTGTTTGTAACCAATCTGTTGTTTACATCTGTCACAAATGAGTGTTTTGGGAGATCTCCCCCCAACCAATCTCCAAAAACACTAATGATTTCGTTGCCTTATCATCTGTATACTATTCTGGATAGTGGACAGTAGAATATATGGTCAGACTTTGAGTAAAGTGCACAAAGTGTATGGAAAAGGTACAAAAAAAAATAACGTAATTTTGTAGCGTACTTTTACCATAATTCCATACCAGCCTTGATTCCATGTCCATGTTTTTCATTTCCATGCTCACACTATGACCTTTCATGATTCTTTCTCTTACATATTATGCCCTGAAATTGATCTACTCCCCTGTGTAGCTCTCTTTCACTCTCTGCTGGTAATACTGTGTCACCTGGAAATAAGCTTGTCACCAGAGACCTTTTTATTCCACTCAGCCTCATATTCTCTTTTCATACTGATGTGTTTTGTATAGTACTGTACTAAGGGGGTGTGGTGGGTGTAGGGGATAGACTTGGGGGGTGGGGGTTGTAGTAATCACTGGTATTGGTCTGTGTTTGTTCCTACCTGCCTTACAACCCCGGCTGAGGATTTTTAGGCGGATAACAACATTACCAGGTGGGTAAGTTGATCCTCGTTTAAGTTGGAACAGAGCAGCACGGGAATAACAAAGTGTAACCATTGTGTTTGTAACAATCACTGTCTTTACTCTCCACTTGTAGAATAATTAGTCCCTCACTGTCCTCTTCATTCATGATGGTGAATGTGGTGCAGGTGGGATGAGAGGTCAATATGCTGACCTTGGCTGCCCCAGGGAGTGCCAAACCACACGTCTGTGTGTGTGTGTGTGTGTGTGTGTTTGGAGGCTTCTGATTCCTCCAAACTATGCCAACAAACCACCTCCTTCCATATAGGTGTGTGTGTTTGTGTTAGAGAGAGAGAGAGAGGGAGAGTGTGTGTGTGTTAGAGAGAGAGAGAGTGAGTGAGTGAGAATGTGTGTGTGTTAGAGAGAGAGAGGGAGAGACAATGTGTGTGTGTGTGTGTTTGGAGGGTTCTGATTCCTCCAAACTATTCCACGAAACAAGCTCCTTCCATATAGGTGTGTGTGTGTGTGTTAGAGAGAGGAGGGAGAGAGAATGTGTGTGTATATGTGTGTTAGAGAGAGAATGTGTGTGTGTGTGTGTGGAGGCTTCTGATTCCTCCTAACCATGCCATGAAACAAGCTCCATCCATATAGGTGTGTGTGTGTGTGTGTGTTAGAGAGGAGGGAGAGAGAATAGGTGTGTGTGTGTGTGTTTGGAGGCTTCTGATTCCTCCAAACTATGCCACCAAACCAACTCCTTCCATATACTGTAGGTGTGTGTGTTTCATGTTAATATTTAGAGGAATTATTTGCTCCAAGTTTACCACCAACAGACAAGCCTTCTACCCACCCCAAGCCTGTCCCCCTATTCCCGCACCCCCAAACCCCCCCCCCCCAAGCCTTGTCCCCTACTCCCGCACCCCCTTAGGCTGCGTTTACACCAAGCGAGTTAAGTCAAGGCGAGTCAAGGCGAGTCAAAATGAGTGATACGGGAGGTCCCATTTTTTCATGAGTCACGGCAAGTTACCTCTATATGGATCATTATATTTGACACCAACTGTATGTATGTATGTACAGTCTAATTTATATAATAATATACAGTTTGTATGTATGTGTATGTAGGTTGGATTTAGAAATATGTTTATTACTAATTAATTTATCTACTTTACAGGTGTGTAGTGAAAAGAGAAGAAGAGAGGAGGAGGAGGAGAGGAGAGAAGGAGAACACAAGAGAAGAGAGAGAAGGAGAACACAAGAGAGAAAGTGAACACAATGATTACTGAGGTCCTGATATGTTTATGTATGTGTGTATGTGTGTGTGTGTGTGTGTGTGTGTGTGTGTATGTGTGTGTGTGTGTGTGTGTGTGTGTATGTGTGTGTGTGTGTGTGTTTATGTATGTGTGTGTGTGTGTATGTATGTGTGTGTGTGTGTATGTATGTGTGTGTACATGTGTGTGTGTGTGTGTGTGTGTGTGTGTCTGTGTGTATGTATGTGTGTGTGACATAATGATAGGTTTATATTCTCCTATATTAACCTTTTATCAAACCTTTCCTTTACACACTTTATCAACATGTTCTTTCTTCCTTCTTTATTTTCTTTCCTCTCTCCTCTCTTTATTCTGCCTTTTTTCTTATGCCTCTCTTTATTTTTCCTCTTTCTCCTCTCCTTTTATCCATCTTCTCTTATTTCCCCTCTGTCTCTTCCTCTCTCTTTATTCTTGCTTTCTCCTTTCCTCTCTCTTTATTCGTTCTACTATTTCCTTCTTCTATATCTTCTCTTTATCTCTTTATCTCCTTGCTTTCTTTTTTCCTTCATAGATATTTATTCTCTTATTTTCTCTTATTCCTCCTTCTATATTATTTACTTATTTCTTTTTCTCTCTTATTCCTTCTTTGTCTCTTATCTCTCTTATTCCTTCTGGTACCAGATGAACAAAAGGACCACATGAACAAAAATAAAAATAATAATAATAAAAACAATAATAATAATAATAAAAATAGAAATAATAATAATAATAATAATAAAAACAATAATAATAATAATGGGTGTTCTTTTGCTTGAAAAAATAGTTTGGAGGAATAATTTACTCCAGATTTACCAACACTACTTCCAACTTAAGGTGATATTATTTTGTTGGTGAATTGGAAGGTGTGTGATTATTATTATTATTATTATCATAATAATTATTATTATTATTATAACTATTATTATTATTATCATCACTATTATTATTATTATCATCACTATTATTATTATCATCATCACTATTATTATTATTACTATCATTATTATTATTATCATTATTACTATCAGTATTATTATTATCATTATTATTATTACTATTATTATTATTATTATTATTATTATAACTATTATTATTATTATCATCACTATTATTATTATTACTATCATTATTATTATTATCATTATTATTATTACTATTATTATCGTTATTATTATTATTATTATTATTATTACTATTATTATCGTTATTATTATTATTATTATTATTGAGTGCTACTGATTCCTCCAAACACATCCCTTAATTATTAGTACCATTGAGAGTGTGTTTTCTGGTAGAGTTAGGAGGAATCAGTAGCACTCAATAATAATAATAATAATAATAATAATGATAATAATAATAATGATAATAATAATAATGATAATAATAATAATAATAATAATAATAGTAATAATAATAGTAATAATAATAATAATAGTAATAATAATAATAATAATAATGATAGTAATAGTAATAATAAAAATAATAGTAATAATAATAATAATAGTAATAATAATAATAATAATAGTAATAATAATAATCAGTAGCCTTCCAATTAACCAACAAGAGAATCTCTCTTGAAATGGTTTTCCTTCCTCCCTGCCTTTTTTGTATACAACACTTTACGTCAACTCAACCCCCTCAATTATTATTATGAGGTGGTGCAAAATCATACACGTGTTGTTCTTTATTACCAAGATTATTATTATTATTATTATTATTATTATTATGAGGTGTTGTTAAATCATACACGTGTTGTTCTTTATTACCAAGATTATTATTATTATTATTATTATTATTATTATGAGGTGTTGTTAAATCATACACGTGTTGTTCTTTATTACCAAGATATTTATTACGATGGAAGGAAAGTGTTGGTGGATATTTTACTGTGACTGTACTTAAGGGGGTGCAGAAGTAGGGGACAGGCTTCGGGGGGAACTGGGGGGGTGCGAGAATAGGGGGACAGGCTTGGGGTGGGTAGAAAGCCTGTCCCCTATTCCCGCACCCCCCCTAACCCCCCCCCCCCCAGCCTGTCCCCCTACTCCCGCACCCCCCCAGTTCCCCCCGAAGCCTGTCCCCTACTCCTGCACCCCCTTAAGTACAGTCACAATCAAATATCCACCAACAAATTTAATAATACTTCTTGGTTAAGCCAGAAATAATATTCTGTGTTATTATTATAAAGTTGAATAATTTCCTTTAAATTAATTAGGTTGTATTTTGTTACAGATTTGTGGAGTGTAGTTGTACAAGAGACTTAACAACCTTTATTATTCACTGTGTTCATCCTTACATCAACTACTACTACTACTACTACTACTAGTTAATGTGAGTGTTTTATGAAGTTACTGTGTGTGTGTGTGATGTTTCTCTCTCCACTAACACACACACACACACACACAAAATGTTAATGTCGTTATCAAAACTGTGTGTGTGTGTGTGTGTGTGTATTTGTCACACACACAATGTTATATTGTTGTTATAATATCTGTGTGTGTGTGTGTGTGTGTGTGTATTTGTCACACACACACAGTATTATAATAACACTAAGGAGATAATACACTGTTGGTACATTGGAGTATCTTGATTCCTCCAAAGTATGTCAGAAAACAGAACCAGATGAACAAAAATAATGGTGTTTGTTTTGTTGTTTGGAATAGTTTGGAGGAATTAATTGCTCCAGATTTATATTGGAGTGTCTTGATTCCTTCAAAGTATGTCAGGAAACAACTTCAACATTTTGACAATGGTGTTCTGTTGTTGCTTGGAATAGTTTGGAGGAATCAGTTGCTCCAGAATTACATTGGAGCATCTTGATTCCTCCAAAGTATGCCAGGAAACATGACAATGGTGTTCTGTTGTTGGTTGGAATAGTTTGGAGGAATCAATTGCTCCACATTTACCACCAACACTGTACTATCCCCTAAAGTTATATTTAAACTCTTAAGCTCCTTCCACACGAGGCAAAAAAACTTCGGGCAGACACTGTTACCAATATCGTGGGTGTGGCACAAGTGGTAAATAGCTGCCAGAGACCGTTTGATCTGGTAACACTGGTAAAAAGCAAGAGAATTTCACTGGGTTGCGTCTTTTTGCCTTGTGTGGATGGGACTTTACAGGTATAAAATTATCACTGATGTTATTATAATATTTGTCTGTGTGTGTGTGTGTATGATATGTCTCACACACACACACACACAGACATACAGTATTATAATAACATCAATAATTTTTACTTGAACCTGATGTTATAATAATATTTGTCTGTCTGTGTGTGAGAGTGAGTGAGTGATATCTCTCTCTCACACACACAGTATTATAACATCATCAATAATTTTTACTTGAACTGTACATCGTTTTAGGTATGTAATTATCACTGATGGTTATAATATTTGTCTGTCTGTGTGTGGTATTTCTCACACACACAGACAATATTATAACATCAATAATTTTTACTTAAACCCTACATTCTTCTATGTATGTAATTATTACTGGTGTTATTATAATATTTGTTTGTTTGTGTGTGTGTGATATTTCTCTCGCACACACACAGACAAATATTATAATAACATCAATAATTTTGAATTGAACCCTACACCCTTACAGGTATAAATTAATTAATATATTCACCTGGTGGAATGATAATTATGTTAATTAATACTATAGAGGTTTTTTAATAAATTATACTAATTAATAATATGTATTTAATTTTTATTTCCTGTTATTATACACTGTATTATATTAGAGGTTTTGTTCTTGTGTGTTCTTCTGTCTTGTTGTTCTTCTCTTGTAGTGTTTGTTCTCTTGTTCTTCTCCTCTCTTTTGCGTTGTTCTCTTCTCCTCCTCTCTCTCGTGTTGTTCTCTTCTCCTCCTCTCTCTCGTGTTGTTCTCCTCTTCCTCTTCTCTCTCTCTCCCACTACTCACCTGTAAAATAAACAAATTAATTAGTGTTAAGGTGAATAAATCATAGAACATAAATAAATCTGGAGCAAATGATTCCTCCAAACTATTTTTTTTTTCCAAGCAACAGTCATACTTTGGAGGAATCAAGATGCTCCTAATATAATTCTGGAGAAATGGATTGAGAAAACAAAATGTAAGTACAGTCGTGGTCAAAAATAATCATCCATAGAGGGGTAACTCACCTAAGAGTTTGACAGCTGTACAATGTTTGTTTTTTTTAGCTTATAGGCTTTCCATTAAATAGGTTAACTACCATCTTTTAATTTAATACAAGCAGCCACACACTACTTAAAAAAAAATTTTAACATCATATGTGAACGTGAAAACATTACACAGTAAATTGTTTGAGATGCCCATATGTGGATGATTATTATTGACCACAACTGTACAACATAGCAGAAGAATCAGAAGGGACAGAACCAAAAGATAGAGAACATAAGGACATGATGAGATGTTGTGACCTGTTAGAGAATTCACTTAAGGTGACAGAATTTTGTTGGTAGTAAATCTAGACCAACAGAGAGAGAGAGAATGGATGGAAGAATGAAGGGAAGAGAGAGAATGGAAGAATGAAGGGAAGAGAGAGAATGGAAGAATGAAGGGAAGAGAGAGAATGGAAGAATGAAGGGAAGAGAGAGAATGGAAGAATGAAGGGAAGAGAGAGAATGGAAGAATGAAGGGAAGAGAGAGAATGGAAGAATGAAGGGAAGAGAGAGAATGGAAGAATGAAGGGAAGAGAGAGAATGGAAGAATGAAGGGAAGAGAGAGAATGGAAGAATGAAGGGAAGAGAGAGAATGGAAGAATGAAGGGAAGAGAGAGAATGGAAGAATGAAGGGAAGAGAGAGAATGGAAGAATGAAGGGAAGAGAGAGAATGGAAGAATGAAGGGAAGAGAGAGAATGGAAGAATGAAGGGAAGAGAGAGAATGGAAGAATGAAGGGAAGAGAGAGAATGGAAGAATGAAGGGAAGAGAGAGAGATTGGAAGGAAGAAAGGAATGAGAGAGAGAGAGAGAGAGAGAGAGAGAGAGAGAATGGAAGGAAGAAAGGAATGAATATGAGAGAGAATGGAAGGAATGAATGAGAGAGAGAATGGAAGGAATGAATGAGAGAGAGAGAGAGAATGGAAGGAATGAATGAGAGAGAGAGAGAATGGAAGGAATGAATGAGAGAGAGAGAGAGAATGGAAGGAATGAATGAGAGAGAGAGAGAGAATGGAAGGAATGAATGAGAGAGAAAGAGAGAGAGAATGGAAGGAAGAAAGGAATGAATGAAAGAGAGAGAGAGAGAATGGAAGGAAGAAAGGAAGGAATGAGAGAGAGAGAATGGAAGAATGAAGGTAAGAGAGAGAGAATGGAAGAATGAAGGTGAGAGAGAGAGAATGGAAGAATGAAGGTAAGAGAGAGAGAATGGAAGAAAGGAATGAATGAAGGAGAGAGAGAGAAATACAACAATGTAATTCCATACAAACTTACAGTTGTAGTAGTAGTAGTAGTAGTAGTAGTTGATGTTGTAGTAGTAGTAGTAGTAGTAGTTGATGTTGTTGTTGTTGTTGTTGATGGAAGGAAGAACACAGTGGACAACAAACAAACAATGAAGGTTCCTCAGTCTCTTGTTACAACTCCACAACTCTGTAACAACAAATTACAACCTATTTAATTTATGGATGAGCAAAGATATGTGAAGAAATTAATAATAACAATAATAATAATGGGAATAGGGGGACAGGCTTGGGGGGTGCAGGAATAGGGGGACAGGCTTGGGGGGTGCAGGAATAGGGGGACAGGCTTGGGGGGTGCAGGAATAGGGGGACAGGCTTGGGGGAGGGGGGGTGCGGGAGTAGGGGGACAGGCTTTCTACCCACCTCAAACCTGTCCCACTATTCCTGCACCAACCTAACCCCCCCCCCCCACCCCCAAGCCTGTCCCCCTATTCCCGCACCCCCCTTAAGGTTAATTCTATGTCTTGTCTATTACAACTCAACTCTACAACTTTGTAATAACAAATTACAACCTATTTAATTTATGGATGAGCAAAGATAAGTGAAGAAATGGTTTGTTAGCTTCCCAACCAACCTTACACTTGTAAGGCTTCATTATTTTCCAAAAGGTGAGTATCCACATTCACAAAATCTATCCAACAGTTAGATAATAATAATCACTGTATAGTTTACTCACCAAATTCATTAAATAATTCACCCAGAAGTCATTTAATAATAATAATAATAAAAATAATAATACCAGTAATAATAGTAATAATAATAATAATAATCACTGTATAGTTTACTCACCAAATTCATTAAATAATTCACCCATAAGTCACTTACACGGCTAACATTCTTTTGTTTGCGTGCTTACAAACCAATACCAACCACTGTGGAATTGACCCTAAGAGAGACAGTACAATGTTGGTGGTAAATGTGGAGCAAATAATTCCTCCAAATATTATCATGAAACACACACACACACACACACATTCTCTCCCTCTCTCTCTAACACACACACACACCTATATGGAAGGAGCTTGTTTTGTGGCATAGTTAGGAGGAATCAGAAGCCTCCAAACACACACACATACATACAGTATCCAGACACGGACATACACACATCACTGGGAAGGAGCTGGTGTCTTTTTGTGTTCTCAGGAAGGAAGGAAGGAAGGAAAGGAAAGGAAAGGAAAGGAAAGGAAAGGAAAGGAAAGGAAAGGGAAAGGAAAGGAAAGGAAGGAAAGGGAAAGGAAGGAAAGGGAAAGGGAAAGGAAAGGAAGGAAAGGGAAAGGAAAAGGAGGAAAGGAAAGGAAAGGAAAGGAAAGGAAAGGAAAGGAAAGGAAAGGAAAGAAGGAAGGAGAGGCAGGGAGAAGCAGAGTGGACATTAAGAAAAGGAAGGAAGGAAGGAAGGAAAGGAAGGGAGAAGCAAAGTGAACATTAAGAGAAGGGAGATATATATATATATTGATAGATGATAGTATTTGATTAAAAGATGTATTTTGATCAGTAATGAAATACTCTGGGCAAGATACTAAATGGAAAATAAGGTTATTAATGTTAGATGAAGTGTTGTATTCTAAAACCAACACCAATAGTGACAACAAACAGGTTACTTAGTTAGTTAGTGTTAAGGGGGTGCGGGAATAGGGGGGACAGGCTTGGGGGAGGTGAAGGTTAGGGGGGTGAAGGGGGATTTTGGGGGGTGCGGGAGTAGGGGACAGGATTGGGGGATGCGGGAGTAGGGGGCAGGCTTGGGGGAGGTTTAGGGGGGTGCAGGAGTAGGGGGACAGGCTTGGGGGGTGCAGGAGTAGGGGGACAGGCTTGGGGGGTGTGGGAGTAGGGGACAGGATTGGGGGGTGCGGGAGTAGGGGACAGGATTGGGGGGGTGCGGGAGTAGGGGACAGGATTGGGGGGTGCAGGAGTAGGGGACAGGATTGGGGGGTGCGGGAGTAGGGGACAGGATTGGGGGGTGTGGGAGTAGGGGGACAGGATTGGGGGCTGCGGGAGTAGGGGACAGGATTGGGGGCTGCGGGAGTAGGGGGACAGGATTGGGGGGGGGGGGGTTAGAGCGGTGCGGAAATAGGGAGCAGGCTTTCTACCCACCTCCAAGCTTGTACCCCTACTCCCGCACCCCCCTAAACCCCCCCCAAGCCTGTCCCCTACTCCCGCACCCCCCCAAGCCTGTCCCCTACTCCCGCACCCCCCTAACCCCCCCCCAAGCCTGTCCCCTACTCCCGCACCCCCCAATCCTGTCCCCTACTCCCGCACCCCCCAATCCTGTCCCCCTAATCCCGCACCCCCCCAAGCCTGTCCCCTACTCCCGCACCCCCCTAACCCCCCCCCCCCCAAGCCTGTCCCCTACTCCCGCACCCCCTTAGACAGCAGTATGGTAGCAGAAATTTATAACAAAATATTGAGAAGGTAGAAGAGAAGTGTTAAAATGACAAGGAATGAAAATATGACATTAAAGGAGAAGGTAGTAGAACTTAAGGAACAACTTCAATATGTACAGCCACCTGCAGAAATTCGTGTCCATCTCATGTATTTAATATTGCTAATATGACCAGATACTTGCATTCTGAACCAGTTTCCATTTTAACAACATAAGTAATTTACCATATGAGAACTATATCTGTCATTTCTTCATTAAAATTGTATTACAACACTATAACTAATACATTACAACATAAGTAATTTACCATATGAGAACTATATCTGTCATCTCTGCATTAAAATTGTATTACAACATAACTATAACTAATACATACACAGGTGGAAATGAAGCGAACTTATGCTGCCGACTGTACACAAACATAAATGAAGCCCTGGAGGAAAATGTCAGGTATGAAAGAAATTGGTGAGAAAATAATAATGAAGTAGAAAGAGAGAGTTGATTTGATTATCCTGTGATTCAGTTGTGGAACAGGTAATAAACAGAACAGTGAGATAAACTCCAGGAATAGAAGCAGTTAATATTTTAGGTTAGGTTAGGTTGGGTTAGGTTGGGTTGGGTTAGGTAACAGAACAGTGAGATAAACTCCAGGAATAGAAGCAGTTAATATTTTAGGTTAGGTTAGGTTGGGTTGGGTTGGGTTAGGTAACAGAACAGTGGATAAACTCCAGGAATAGAAGCAGTTAATATTTTAGGTTAGGTTAGGTTGGGTTAGGTTGGGTTGGGTTGGGTTGGGTTAGGTAACAGAACAGTGAGATAAACTCCAGGAATAGAAGCAGTTAATATTTTAGGTTAGGTTAGGTTGGGTTGGGTTGGGTTAGGTAACAGAACAGTGGGATAAACTCCAGGAATAGAAGCAGTTAATATTTTAGGTTAGGTTAGGTTGGGTTAGGTTGGGTTGGGTTAGGTAACAGAACAGTGAGATAAACTCCAGGAATAGAAGCAGTTAATATTTTAGGTTAGGTTAGGTTGGGTTAGGTTGGGTTGGGTTGGGTTGGGTTAGGTAACAGAACAGTGAGATAAACTCCAGGAATAGAAGCAGTTAATATTTTAGGTTAGGTTAGGTTGGGTTGGGTTGGGTTAGGTAACAGAACAGTGGGATAAACTCCAGGAATAGAAGCAGTTAATATTTTAGGTTGGGTTAGGTTGGGTTAGGTTAGGTTGGATTGGGTTGGGTTAGGTAACAGAACAGTGAGATAAACTCCAGGAATAGAAGCAGTTAATATTTTAGGTGATAAAAAGAATATAGAACAGGAAGTGGTGGTAGAAATTAACAAACAAAAAAAGTGAGTGAATGTCGAGAGAAATTAAAAGTTATCTTTGCAGAAATTTTTAGAAATTAATAGAAATTTTCACGTGAGGTTGAATGGGCAAAACAAGGAAATAAAATAGAAGAAGAAGAGATTAAAAAGGTGATAAGAAGTAATGAAAAACTGCTAAGGTACAGTTGGTGTCAAATATAATCATCCATATAGGGGTAACTCACGTAAGAGTTTGACAGCTTCCCTCTGTTCCTTAGATGATAAACTTTCCAATAAATAGGTTAACTACCATTGTTTAATTTAATACAAACAGCTACATACTACTTAAAACAATAATATCGATAACTCTGTGTCCCTGGTGTCCCTTCTCTGTGCAACAGGTTACTTAGGGTAGTAGGGATAGATGGGAAGGAGAATACAGGTGTATGTGTTTCTGGAGGATGAAAGTGGGAGGGACTGTTGGCCTGTCACACTGGGAATACACAGATATAGAGGAGGGTGTGTCACTATTATTGGAGGTGATAGTATATAATTATAGTATTTGTACCAATACACTTGCAGTACCTACATCAATATACGAGGTGTACACTCCATCAAAAAAGTATCGCGCATTTCCCTCGTAAAACATTCTGACACCTAAGACGATGGCTACTGAAAACGAGCTTGTTTATCATGATGTAGTGATCATTTACAGAACCATCGGACACCACCTGCGCCACACTTTTTTTGATCCAGTGTACAGTCAGCGGCAAAAGTCCTGTCACCTCACCTTGCTTCACCGAGAGACACGAGATGTTCATTGACTCGAGATTACTACACGTGTACATCAACACTGTGTCTCTCGGTGAAGCAGGTGAGGCGACAGGACTTCTGCCGCCGACTGTACATAATTAATATGACAATGCCGTGTACTGCAGTGTACATCCACTCAGGTAGAGAATGTTCACACAATTGGTTGTTCACACACTTGTTCCCAGCCACCAAACATCCACACTGCATTGTCTCAAAACATGTTCACGAGTTTGTACGTCCAAACGAGACATGTCGAACATGAAACCGAACATGTCTGAGGCAATGTTTTGAAAATGTCTCCAAACATGTCTCAGTACCGTGTGGCCGAGGCTTAACACACACACACACACACACACCTATATGGAAGGAGCTTGTTTCATGGCATGGTTAGGAGGAATCAGAAGCCTCCAAACACACACACACACACACACATCCATGGTACATACAATGTCTCCATATAAAGACTACAGAACCATCGTATACACCATGAATGTTGTTGAATATGGTACAATGTAACTTTACAAATACTTACAGTAATCTATAATAATGTCTTGTTATTGTTGTTATTGTTGTTGTTGTTGTTGTTGTTGTTGTTGTTATAGATGGAAGGAGGTCTCATACTTGTACAACTCCAGTTAATTCCAAAACTCTGTAACAACCAAATCAGTTTATGTATTTTTTTAAACCTAATAATTATACAATTTATAATTTTTACAAAACCTAATACATACACAGGTGGAAATGAAGCCAACTTATAATAATAATAATAATAATAATAATAATATTAATAATAATAATAATAATAATATTAATAATAATAATAATAATAATAATATTAATATTAATAATAATAATAATAATATTAACAATAATAATAATATTAACAATAATAATAATATTAATAATAATAATAATATCAATAATAATAATAATATCAATAATAATAATAATATCAATAATAATAATATCAATAATAATAATAAAAAAAAGAAGATGCATAGAGAAAGATAAAAGGTTAAGACTATGTAACTGCAATACAACATTATTATTATTATTAGGTTTGTTGTTTTGTAATGATAAGAGTCACTTGGTAAACATTCACAATAATCAATAACTTCTCTTTCCATATAACCTGTGTAAGAATTTCTGTGGCAAACTGTATATGGGTTGATTCCACAGTGGTATTGGTTTGTAAGCTTCCCAACCAACCACACTTGTAAGGCTTCGTTATTTTCCAAATGGTGAGTATCCATATTCACAAAATCTATCCAACAGTTAGATAATAATAATCACTGTATAGTTTACTCACCAAATTCATTAAATAATTCACCCACAAGTCATTTATAAGGCTAACATTCTTTCGTTTGCGTGCTTACAAACCAATACCAACCACTGTGGGATCGACAAAAACAAGACATAAGTTAGGTTAGGTTACGCTAGGTTAGGTTAGGTAATGGTTAGGTAATGGTTAGATTAGGTTAGGTAATGGTTAGATTAGGTTAGGTAATGGTTAATTGGTGTTTAAGCATTGTAATAAATATTTAGTATTATATTTAGATAATAATAATTGTTACATGGTTGGTGTGTGTGTGTGTGTGTGTACCAAAGAGAGATAGTGACATATTTACACTACACCACTTAATAGTAGTAGTAATAGTAGTAGTAGTAGGGTTGAGTAGGAGGTTAGGGATAAGTTTAAACCTCTATGTATTAATCAGATAGAGTTTGACACTTTTAATGGTTTGCCTGTTACCCTGGAAGAGCAGAAGGATGACTTCATTAAGGCACTAATTAGGAGATGAAGGAATTCAAATATCAAGTTAGAAAAAGTGAATGATTTATGGTACAGAATTAAGACAAGTAAATATAGGGAGGAAATTAAACAGATGGAAGTATGTGTTGGCATTAACTCATGAGGGTCTGTCTGCTGGGAGGACTTTTAGGGATAACCAAGACTGATGATAGGGTTAGCAGTTCATTTTATTGGGCAGGAATGTCTAACCAAGTCAAGAGATGGTACTATAGTTGTGACAGGTGTCAGTAGATATTACCTAAGGGTATAGCAATAGATCTTGTACACCCTATTAGTCCTCCATCCTCACAGGACAATAGATGTGTACTGACATTAATTAATTATGTCACAACGTGGACCAAAACAGTAGCTTTATCAGTAATAGAAACTGAAAGAGTGGCTGAAGCTTTACTAGACATTCTTAGCAGTGGGCTTTCCTCAAGAAATATTGAGTGATAGGGATTATCAGTTCACTTCAAACATAATGCAGGAAATATATAGACTTATTAGTGTAAAGCAGTGTTTTATGTCTCCTTATCATCCAATGGCTAATGGTCTTTGTGACAAGTTTAATACATATATACATATATCACACTTTCATCTCCACACTGGACACTTGTTAAGAGTGTCCATTGGATTGGGACCGGTACCTACCAGTAGTTTTATTTGCATAGAGAGAGGTACCCCAAGCACACACAGGATTTACACCCTTGGGACTGTTGTATGGTCACATGGTAAGGGGCCCTCTGAGACTGTTGAGTGACATCTGGTCTGGAGAAGCCAAAGATAATCAAGTTTAAAACATGTATCAGTATGTGTTAGATTTAAGAAATGGCTTAGAGGATATCTGAAACACCGCTCGGAATAACTTAAAATCATCAGGAGAAAAGTATATAAACATCATTATTATAAAAGAGCTAATAAGGATAGAGTGATAGAGGTTGGTGATAAGGTGTTAGTCTTATTACCAACCAGTACTAACAAATTGCTTTTAAACTGGAAAGGGCCCTATGAGATAGTAGAGAAAATTGGAAATTTAGATTACAGGGTCATTCTAAACCAGGGTTGTCAAACTCATTTACCCCAGCGGACTAAATTGAATTAGAGTATACAGTACTGGGGCCAGATAATTATGAACAGATCCATACCACTTATTAAGGAAGTAATATAATAATAATGGATTAATGATAATAATAATAATAATAATAATGAAAATAATAATAAGAAAGGTAAATTTTATCTAAATTTGTGTTTACATGTTAAGTTATAAATACAAGTGATATAGATGTGTGTTTGACACTCCTGATATACAGTATACAGTATGTTACTTTACATGTATGTAATTAGGGTACACTTCTGTATTATTTTACATGTATCAAATTTATTGTGTAATTATTGTCATAGTTTTCATGGATTTGTACCATTTTATATTCCTGTACTGTCTCATAATAATACAAAGAAATACAAAAATTATCTCTTACTCTCTCTACCTCTCATACACTCTCTCTCTCACACACACACACACACACACACATACATGTTCAAATCCCACTGTGGGTGGTGGTGGTGGCGGCTTGGCGGCTGTGTGGCGGCTGTGGAAGTCAGCTTTCCCACGGCGGCTGTAGAAGACATATTCTGTAGTGGTGGCTGCAGTCATGGCTGTGTGGCTGTGGTTCTGTAATAATAATAATAATAGTGATAATAATATATAATAATAATATACAATAATAATAATAATAATGATAGTGATAATAATATATAATAATAATATACAATAATAATAATAATAATAATAGTGATAATAATATATAATAATAATATACAATAATAATAATAATAATGATAGTGATAATAATATATAATAATAATATACAATAATAATATTATACAATATTATACAATAACATTAATAATAATAGTAATAATAACAACTATTTTTATAATACCGTAAATATATCGTCACTCTCTTTCTCTCTCTCTCACACTCACTCACTCTCTCTACCTACATGTGGTGGGGACCCCAAAACACACACACACATACACACACGTACACTCTCTCTCTCTGACACACACATACACACACGTACACTCTCTCTCTCTCTGACACACACATACACACACGTACACTCTCTCTCTGACACACACATACACACACGTACACTCTCTCTCTCTGACACACACATACACTCTCTCTCTCACACACATACACACACGTACACTCTCTCTCTCTCTCTGACACACACATACACACAGGTACACTCTCTCTCTCTCAAACACACACACACACAGGTACACTCTCTCTCTGACACACACATACACACACGTACACTCTCTCTCTCTGACACACACATACACTCTCTCTCTCTGACACACACATACACACAGGTACACTCTCTCTCTCTCTCACACACACACACAAACAGTAAAATACATACAAATTACAATTACAAATTACAAACACTACAATACATATATACTTATAACAACAGTACAAAACCAGGTATTACTGTACTGTAGAGAGAGAGAGAGAGAGAGAGAGAGAGAGAGAGAGAGAGAGAGAGAGAGAGAGAGAGAGAGAGAGAGAGAGAGAGAGAGAGAGAGAGAGAGAGAGAGAGAGAGAGAGAGAGAGAGAGAGAGAGAGTAAGTATGGTGGTAAATACATCACTTTATAATTGTTTGTATTCCAGTGTAAAATTTCACAAAAATGTCATATTTCTCAGGGACAAGTGACTTAATTAATTATTCATGATAAAATTACAGAAGTACCGTACTCCATTCACTATATTGTATATTTTAGTATCATTACCCACTATTTTGGACCATTCTAACACACACACTTTTCATCTATGGTGTTTCTCTCGGAAATGCCTCGTTTTAAAAACATAATTTGGAAATTAATCTGACCTAACCTAACCTGACCTAGACCACAGCAGACTACCAGGACCTAACCTAGGCATCTTGGAAATTTTGTGGAGGAAATGCCATGGAAGAAAATAATCTTAGAATGGTCTAAAGAAGTGGGTAATGAAGGTAGAAAAACCATATGTAATAATGGTAATTCTTTCAATATTTACCGAAAAACTGTACGCAATAACGGTAATTCTTTCAATATTTACCGAAGAATTTATTGTAGTGGTCAGTAATATGCTTAGGACACTGTATAATATTATGTAAAGCAGTTTATGTGTGTCTGTGTATATTTATATGTATGTATATGTGTGTGTATATTTATATGTATGTATATGTGTGTGTATATTTATATGTATGTATATATGTGTGTATATTTATATGTATGTATATGTGTGTGTATATTTATATGTATGTATATGTGTGTGTATATTTATATGTATGTATATGTGTGTGTATATTTATATGTATGTATATGTGTGTGTATATTTATATGTATGTATATGTGTGTGTATATTTATATGTATGTATATGTGTGTGTATATTTATATGTATGTATATATGTGTGTATATTTATATGTATGTATATGTGTGTGTATATTTATATGTATGTATATGTGTGTGTATATTTATATGTATGTATATGTGTGTGTATATTTATATGTATGTATATGTGTGTGTATATTTATATGTATGTATATATGTGTGTGTATATTTGTATGTATGTATATATGTGTATATTTATATGTATGTATATATGTGTATATATATATATTATATATTATATATATATATATATTATTATTATTATTATTATTATTATTATTATTATTATTACCATTATTATTATTATTATTATTATGGTTAGGTAAGGTTAAAGGTGTGTGGGAGAAGGGGACAGGCTTGGGGGGTGCGGGAACAGGGGGAGAGGCTTGTGGGGGGGGGGTAGAAAGCCTGTCCCCCTCTAACCCCCCCCAAGCCTGTCCCCATATTCCCGCACCCCCTTAAGGTTAGGTTTGATTTACACCATGGGGGGGAGGGAGTATCAAATAATTTCATGACCTTTCTTTAGTGGCAACATTCCCCACAGTGTTGGTTGGGGCTTGTACTAAAGGTAAATAAAGAACTTACAAAAAATATAAATGGAATATGAGAAGCCTGGGGTCGATTACACAGTGGTTGGTATTGGTTGGCAAGCACACAAACGAAAGAATGTTAGGCTTGTTAATGACTTCTGGGTGAATTATTTCATTAATTTGGTAAGTAAACTATACAGTGATTATTATTATCTAACTGTTTTTAAGGTAATAGATTTTGTGGTAAATATTGAATGAATTACCGTTGTCAGAATTTATTATAGCCGTATTCAAGAACATCCGTGGTGTATACGATGGTGTGGTACTGTACGACGGCTCTGTTGTTTGTCCATAGACCCATCGTATCGGTACCATGCATAGTATACACCACCAACGTTCTTGAATAGCATATGAACAGACGACTTCGACTTACCTCTGAGTCTCTATAGTAAATAGTAAATATAATACCTTGTCCTTAGATTATCAAAAGTTTACCTTAGATTTCACGAGATTTAATTAATGGGTTGAATGCGTATTTTCCTTAGATGGTCAGAATATTACCTTAAATAACCCAAAATTACGATACTCTTGAGTAATTACCTTAAGAATGAGAACACTGGTAATGGTGGAGACAGGCAAAGTTGCACTGCTTCACCTAAACAAAGTATCGTACACTATTGTCTAAATTATCGTAGTTCAAGATTATTGTAAGCTGTATTAATCAATTATGGTACTATTATTGTACTACTACTATTACCAATATTACTACTAATACTACTACAACCAATATTACCACTACTACTACCACCAATATTACTACTACCAATATTACTACTACCATTACCATAACCACTACTACTACTACTACTACCAATATTACTACTACTACTACCAGGACCAATATTACCACTACTACCACCACCAATATTACTACTATTACTATTACCAATACTACTACTACTACTACTACTACCACCACTATTACCACTATCCACCGATATTACTACTACTGTACTAACAATACAACACTGAATTATCGTACGCATGGCAACTCTCCATCGTTTTCCGACTGGCAATCAGATGACGACATTTATTTTATTATTATTTATCGAATTTATCATCTATATTATTATTCCCTCGCTTCCCACAGTGTGATATACCGATAGATATATTTATAAACTATATCTCATAGCCACATGGACTTACCTAAGCTTCCAATATTTAAATAATTACGATAATACGCAAGGTTCCCAGACACCGACGCCATATTTAAAACGAGCGGGCAAATGCTGTTTTTATATATTATTTTTCTCTTCTATTTCTTATCTATCACTCCCCACGGTGGGTCACGTGGCTAAATTAATCTATTATCTACACATAAAAATTAGAATGAACTTACCTAAGGCTGTAATTAATGATTACTGAGTCGATAATTGACAACCACTCACCTGCGTCAAACCACGTTAATGGCGCCACACATGCGTAACCTTACGTAACGAATCTTCTAAGTTGCCAGATCCTATTGGCAATGAACCCTATGATCTAACATCAGTTTTTCCCTTTTAATATAAAAACTACGATGTTAATTCGTCGAGATAGTCTTAAATTAACGACTATTTACTAAAATATAATTTCCCAGATACTAAGAGCTGCTGTTAATTGGTTATTTATTGAGATATTTACCGTTCTAATTAGCCACATCACGTACTAATACATTTTTATTTTGAGTTGGTAATAATATGATAAGTTAGGAAGGTTTCGTCCGAATCATCTTCTACTGACCTTCGTATATACATTTATTTAAATTATTCACTAAATACTATTCGTACGCAAATCATTTTAATTTGATAACGTAGGTATATTTTTACGCAAGGCTGCTATAGTGAAAAAATAACAAATTCGTAATGTTTTAATGTCAAAATCTAAACCCACGTCAATCTAGTTAGCAGAATCGGACCGTGAGGTTTATTCTTTTTTTCTAACATTTCTAACGCCTTCCCATTCTCTAATCAAAAACCTTCCCATTTTCTATGACTTTTAAGGACCGACTATTTTAAAATTTAATATATTTTTAATGATGGACTATTTTAAAACCCAATATATTTAAATCCTTCGTTTTCTGTTCAGTCAACCGCCGACTTGAGCCTCGTTATAATGTTTTACACCTTTTAAAATTAAGTTGGAGGACGGAGGAAACCTTAAATTGACCACAGGATGAAGGAAAAAGGAATTGGAGGATGAAGCAAGCCTTAAATTGACCACAGGACGAAGGAAAAGGGAGACAGGGGCAATTTATAACGGGGTACTTGAGAGTCAGACACACACTCTCTCTCTCTCTCTCTCTCTCTCTCACACACACGGACACTCATTCTCTCTCTCTCTCTCTCTCTCTCTCTATTCGTTGGCTCCGGCCAACAGTAATGCCAATTTGACCAATTTTCTGCTAGATCTAGCGGATTTGAAAATTATCTAGCGGGAAAAATATTGAAATTTTCAAGAGGATTTTACAAGAAGGTTTTACAAGCGGATTTAACAAGAAGATTTTACAAGAAGATTTTACAAGCGGATTTAACAAAAAGATTTTACAAGAGGATTTGAAAGGCCAATCTAGCGGAAAATTTTAAGAGCCTTTCCTATAATTAATTTAGCGGATTTTCTTGACTAGTCTAGCGGATTACAAAAATTTGAGTTTGCATCACTGCAGTTAACAGTTAAGGGGGTGCGGGAATAGGGGACAGGCTTGGGGGGGACTATGGGGGTGCGGGAGTAGAGGACAGGCTTGGGGGGGTTTAGGGGGTGCGGGAGTAGGAATACAGGCTTGGGGGGGTTAGGGGGGTGCGGGAGTAGGGGACAGGCTTGGAGGGGTTTAGGGGGGTGCGGGAATAGGGGAACAGGTTTGGGGTGGGTAGAAAGCCTGTCCCCTATTCACGCACCCCCCTAACCCCCCCCCAGCCTGTCCCCCTACTGCCGCACCCCCCTAAAGCCCCCCCAAGCCTGTCCCTCTACTCCCGCACCCCCCCCCCCAGCCTGTCCCTTTACTCCCGCACCCCCCTACCGTACACAGACACACACATATTCCCGACAGGTCCAAGTGATGTCTCCAAAAATCGCTCTATTTCACTTACTCTTTACGTCTAAACTACAATGCCTAGAAAATTAAATTTAGTTTCATTCTAAGCAGCAACTCTTCCTCTTTCGAATGAGATCAACCCCAACTCTCTATGACTCCTGGGTACAAAGATATCATGTGAAGAAAACACATGTAACTTTTGGCCAGAGAGCGAGGTGTGTCAGTCCTGGGTTGGGGCGGTTGATGGCGGACAGTTATTATTATTATTACTATTATTATTAAATGTCCCCCTACTCCCGCACCCCCCCAAGCCTGTCCCCTACTCCCGCACCCCCCTAAACCCCCTCAAGCCTGCCCCCTACTCCCGCACACATTAAAATCCCCCAAACCCAAGGCAGAGGTGCATCAAATGGAGAGCGAGAACATATTTGCAACACTGTCAGCCATCACGCCAAACATTTACAACACTTACTGAGTACGGCTATCCCATTGCCACTCTGCTGGCTATAGCCCAGTCCCAAAAAAATCCGCCAAAAGTGGCTATATATTCTCGGTATTGACATTTTGGTGAAGTGTGTAGCCTGGTATAGCCTATGTATGTACTGTATATGTATTTATGTATGTGCAGCCTGGTATATATATGTATGTATGTGCAGCCTGGTGTATGTAATGTATATGTATGTACAACATGTACAGACTGCTGGCTACGTTGTCAACACCGCTTACTGCTGGCCAGTGAGGGGGTGGTGGTGGGAAGGACAATAACGCTTGGCTTATATCCATAAATCCAACCATGGGATAATCTTTGAAATAGTTTCATTCTCTTTCCCAACTAATTTTACCTTGAATTAATTACTCAAAGCCATTCGTTGTGGTTTGTAAGCACGCAAACGAAAGAATGTTAGCCGTGTTAATGACTTCTGGGTGAATTATTTAATGAATTTGGTGAGTAAACTATTCAGTGATCATTATTATCTAACTGTTGTATAGATTTTGCGAATACGGATACTCACCAAATTCATTAAATAATTCACCCAGGAGTCATTAACACGGCTAATACTCTTTCGTTTGCGTGCTTACAAACCAATACCAACCACTGTGGAATGGACCCTATGTGTGTAAAGCAGTATATATATATATATATATATATATATATATATATATATATATATATATATATATATATATATATATATATATATATATATATATATATATATAATAATAATACTTACTTACCTTTGGCCAGCAACATCTTGACACGAGAGGCATACAAACCCACACCATCCACTACACTTGTGGTAAAACACCCACACACACACACACACACACACACACACATGCCAAAACACACACACACACATGCCAAAACACACACACACACACACACATGCCAAAACACACACACCCACACGCCAAAACACACACCCACACACACATGCCAAAACACACACACACACACATGCCAAAACATACACACCCACACCCACACGCCAAAACACACACACATACCAAAACACACACACCCACACACATGCCAAAACACACACACCCACACCCACATGCCAAAACACACACACCCACACACATGCCAAAACACACACACCCACACACACATGCCAAAACACACACACACACGCCAAAACACACACACCCACACACACATGCCAAAACACACACAATTTAGAGACCAGAGGACGACACAGACCAAAACACACCCACACACATGCCAAAACACACCCACACACAGACCAAAACACACCCACACACAGACCAAAACACACCCACACACAGACCAAAACACACCCACACACATGCCAAAACACACACCCACACATGCCAAGGAACATCAAACCCAAAACCCCCAGTACACAATACAACAAACCAGTTTACTTAGTACAAAGGCATATAATAATGATGATTCCTTTCTATAGTGGTAAATAAATAATATACACAGTCCAATGAAATTCAGTCATTTATTTATTATAAACATGAAGGTGATAATTCTTTTTTGTTACATTGGAGTGCCTTGATTCCTCCAGAGTATGTCAGGAAACAGGACCAGAATAGCAAATATAATGGTGTTCTGTTGTTGCTTGGAATAGTTTGGAGGATTCAGTTGCTCCAGATTTACCAACACAAAACTTCCCCCTTAATTAAGATGAGATTCTCTTGGTGGGAAATTGGAGGACCACCCACTCACCACCCACTACTCACTACACTACCCACTCACTACACTACCCACTCCTCCAAACTATGTCAGGAAACAAACAAATCACATCAATATTACTATAGTCAAACCAGAATATACTGAGCCCTAGGGTGGGGTCCGGATTAAGAGCGGCATTGCCAAATCATCACCAAAACAAACCCATATCGTTAAAATTTTAATGCATAAGCCAATTTGTAGTAGGTGTAAGTATTCAATATATAATACAATGCTAAAAAGAAGTATTTATAATAATGAGTTAGGTTCATTATAAGTATATTTACAACAACTCTATACAACATGTGACATGCTTTTGTGTACATGTTGCCACATCTCCTGTGACAAAGTGTTAATGGTGGGTCAAGGATGTGTGTACTCATACATATCAGTCACCTGGTCATTCTCACACCAACCACTATGGACCACACATCTCCCAAGTGCGTCGGTGTTCTCCACAGCTAAGCCAAGGAAATTATTTATAATGTAAATAGATATTTCCTCCATGAGAAGGCCAATAGAGGACCCCTATTAGATCCCTCTCAGTCAGTTGCTGGTACAGCGAAGGCAACCCCATTAAATTTATCACAGAGAATGTTGGATACCATGTGGGTATGTTTTGGTGATGATTTGGCAACACTGCTCTTAATCCTCGACCCTACCCGAAGGCTCAGTATATTCTGGTTTGACTATAGTGTTGTGGTAAATAATATACAGAGTCCAATTATAATTATATAGACTAAGATGAGATTCTCTTGGTGGTAAATTGAAGGACTACCCACTCACTACACTACACACTACACTCACCACTCATCCACTACCCACTCACCACCCATCTACTACACACCCACTACCCACTCACTACACACCCACTACACTCACCACCCATCTACTACACACCCACTACCCACTCACCACACACTCTTCCAAACTATGTCAGGATGGTATTGCCTGGGTGACCGAAGCCGTTCCCAGGTTCTCGTGCCCCAAAATAGGGCGGGGGGATGTTGTGATGGTTTGGCCCCCATACCTTCCTTCCTTGGGAGACATATAAGAAGAGGCTGGATGGAACCATTGTAGATACCTGTCCAGGATGTAACACAACACCTCATTCTATTAAACACATTATTGAAGACTGCAACGCACACAACCACACTTGCCAACAACACAACATACACTCTCTGAGGGCATTGTGGGAAAGCCCGGTTCAGGCCATGACCTTCCTCAGGAGCTCGGGGCTGCTCGGCCAGACACCTTGAGGAACTTCAACAACAACAACAATTACTGTACAAACTGACATTTCAAAATAACAAAACTAATAATAATAATAATGTTGTATTACAATTACTGTACAAACTGACATTTCAAAATAACAAAACTAATAATAATAATAATGTTGTATTACAATTACTGTACAAACTGACATTTTAAAATGACAAACCTAATATTAATAATAATGTTGTATTACAATTACTGTATATTCTGACATTTTAAAATAACAATCCTAATAATAATAATAATGTTGTATTACAATTACTGTATATACTGACATTTCAAAATAACAATAATAATAATAATAATAATGTTGTATTACAATTACTGTACAAACTGACATTTCAAAATAACAATAATAATAATAATAATAATATTGTATTACAATTACTGTATATTCTGACATTTCAAAATAACAAACCTAATAATAATAATAATAATGTTGTATTACAATTACTGTATATACTGACATTTCAAAATAACAAACCTAATAATAATAATAATAATAATGTTGTATTACAATTACTGTATATACTGACATTTCAAAATAACAAACCTGACAATAATAATAATAATAATATTGTATTACAATTACATAGTGTGACATTTTCTATATGTTGTAAATCCTTGAAAACCACAACAGTGTGTGTATGAATTATTGTGGCCGACAGTACAGTACTTATACTGGAAAAAAAAAACATTAAAATACAAAATATATATATAATATACTCACTTGACAGACATATATATATATATATATATATATATATATATATATATATATATATATATATATATATATATATATATATATATATATACCCTGCTTGGCCTTATAGCCGAGCCTTGGTGCCTTGTGTGGTGGTGTTGGGTGTAGGGTGTTGGTCTGGGGTGCTGGGGGGAGTTTGGGGGGTGCGGGAGTAGAGGAACAGGCTTGGGGGGGGGTTAGGGGGTGCGGGAATAGGGAGACAGGCTTGGGGGGGGTTTTGGGGGGTGCGGGAGTAGAGGAACAGGCTTCGGGGGGGGTTAGAGGGGTGCAGGAATAGGGGACAGTCTTTCCTAAACCCAACTAACCCCCCCTCTTAAGCCTGTCCCCTACTCCCGCACCCCCTTAAACCCCCCCCAAGCCTGTCCCCCTATTCCTGAACCCCACACCAAGTACTGCATCACATCACTTGTGTTTCTTACAGTAGATCTCTTGTAAATATTCATATGTCCTCCATCTTGGTGGTGTGACCTGTAAATACTGATTAATATTAGGCAACATAACAGCCAAGGTCATATGGCACCCGAGGAGGAAGAAGGAAGGTCATTGACAAGTGGGACAGTCAAGGGGGAAATTATTATGTGTTTTTGGTAAATCTGGAGCAACTGATTCCTCCAAACTATTTTTCCAAGCAACAACAGATTATTTTTGTTCTTCTGGTCCTGTTTCCTGGCATACATTGGAGGAATCAAGATGCTCCTAATGTAAATCTGGAGTAACTGAATCCTCCAAACTATTTCAAGCGACAGGACACCATTATTTTTGGTCTTCTGGTTCTGTTTCCCAACATACTTTGGAGGAATCAAGGCACTCCAATGTAACAAAAAAGAATAAATAAGAAATAACCTACTACAGTACAATAATATTTAATGTTAAGTAATGTAATATTTAATGTAATAAAAGTTAATTACCTCCTTAAGGAACCCTGTGATGTAGTCAGATAATTGAAGGTAAATGAGTCCTTCAAATATTGCCATGAAACTCCACCTATATGGAAGAAGCTTGTTTCGTGGCAGAGTCAGAAGGAATTAGAAGCCTCCAAACACACACACACATTCTCTCTCCGGTCACACACACATATTTAAAGAAACATATCACTAAATTAGAAAAAGTACAAAGAGCAGCAACAAGATGGCTACCAAGTCTAAGATAAGAGAATTAAGCTATGAAGAAAGACGAAAGAAACTAAAATTACCTAAACTAGAAGAAAGACGAAAGAGAGGAGATATGATTATGGTTTACAAATGTGTCACAGAAAAAGAAAAGATAGATATAGAAAACTTGTGTCAACAAGTATATGTTTACTTCATCACCATCACCACTATATATATGTTTACTTCATCACCATCACCACTATCTATATGTTTACTTCATCACCATCACCACTATCTATATGTTTACTTCATCACCATCACCACCATAGTTAGTTACATCACCATCACCACTATATATATGTTTACTTCATCACCATCACCACTATATATATGTTTACTTCATCACCATCACCACTATATATATGTTTACTTCATCACCATCACCACTATCTATATGTTTACTTCATCACCATCACCACCATAGTTAGTTACATCACCATCACCACTATATATATATTTACTTCATCACCATCACCACTATATATATGTTTACTTCATCACCATCACCACCATAGTTAGTTACATCACCATCACCACTATATATATATTTACTTCATCACCATCACCACTATATATATGTTTACTTCATCACCATCACCACCATAGTTAGTTACATCACCATCACCACTATATATATATTTACTTCATCACCATCACCACTATATATATGTTTACTTCATCACCATCACCACTATATATATGTTTACTTCATCACCATCACCACTATATATATGTTTACTTCATCACCATCACCACTATCTATATGTTTACTTCATCACCATCACCACCATAGTTAGTTACATCACCATCACCACTATATATATGTTTACTTCATCACCATCACCACTATCTATATGTTTACTTCATCACCATCACCACCATAGTTAGTTACATCACCATCACCACTATATATATGTTTACTTCATCACCATCACCACTATCTATATGTTTACTTCATCACCATCACCACCATAGTTAGTTACATCACCATCACCACTATATAAATATTTACTTCATCACCATCAACTCCATGCACCACCACAATCTCCATCACCACCAATCTCCATCACCACCAATCACCATCAACACAATCACCACCTCAATCACCATCACAAAATCACCATCACAAAATCACCACCATCAACTCTACAATCACCACCAACACAATTACCACCACCTCAATCACCATCACACCAGCACACCTGATCAATATCACCACCACCTCAATCACCACCACACCAGCACACCTGATTGTAAATAGTACCCGCGTACAGTACATATGATCAAGATCTAGAATATTCTAGATAAAAAAAAAATTATAATTTTTTTTTTTTTACAAAAAAAATGTTTAATTTTTTTTTATAACAAAAAAATTATAAAAAAAATTTATAATTTTTTTTTATAAAAAATATATAAAAAAAATTATAAAAAATATATAAAAAAAATTATAAAAAATATATAAAAAAAATTATAAAAAAAAAAGTTTACCAAAAAAATTTATATATTTTTTTCTAAAACTTTTTTTTTATAAAAAAAATTTACAATTTTTTTTTTTTTTTATAAATTTCTTTTTATAAAAAAAATTTATAATTTTGTTTAATATTTTTTTTAATAAAACTTTTTTTTTATAAAAAAAAATTTTTATAACAATTTTTTTTTATAAAAAAAAACGATTGAACCATAAATTTGATACCGATAACATCTAACTAACATCTATAATTACCCATAGGAACAAAGATGAAGCTGAGGCTATGTTAAACAATAAGAAGCTGAGTAACAAATATGAGGCCATCAGAGAACTGCGGCGATCCAAGAGTGAGAACTTGGAAGATAATGGTCCTGCCTTCACTGGGCCAGCCTGATGTGCCATTGGAAGATCAATGGGAACTTTTCACTACTCTTTGTCACATTTTGCATGAACAGAAGAGGTAGGTCCAATGAGTTTATGTACAGGTACTGTACAGCCACAATCAAATATCCACCCACACTTTCCTTCCATCGTGCAAATAAATCAGTATTATATCAAAACATAATCATACAACACCTTACGTCAACTCAACTCCCTCAATTATTATTATGAGGTGCTGCAAAATCATACACATGTTGTTCTTTATTACCAAGATATTTACTACGATGGAAGGAAAGTGTCGGTGGATATTTGATTGTGACTGTACATTGCTTCCTGTCTAGTTTCACCATCCATTTTATTTTTGTACAATACTTGTATACTCAAAAGTAAATCTCCCCATAACAACAGTAATATCAGTCTGCTGAAATATTTGAATAATTTGCTCTTTGTCACTGTTTCAGGTTTGAAGAACTTGAGAGGATGACCTTCAGTGCCCTGGGTTCCAAGGAATTTATGAGAGATAAGGAGCGGGCACGAGAGATGGAGTTTATGTGTCTCTTAGCTTGCATATATAATGACAGCTCATACTTTGCCTACAACATCATGCGTGAGCTGGTTATAAAGAACCCTGAGAGTAATAGGTGCTGGAATTTATTAAATCTTATCATATCAAAGGCTGATGACTTCAGACATAATCGCTTTCTGCTTCGATTGACTCACAAACACCCAGACCTGGTTGCCTTAGGTTTACTTAATGGACACAATTGCTTAGTTGCTGGTACATACAAATACTCATTGGCTGAATACACACAAGTTTTCAAACAGGATAAGAGTAATCCCATCATCCCCCTTATGTTGGGCCTCACATTTACACACATGGCATGTCAGAAATTTAGTGGCAAAAAACATTCTTTGGTTGTCCAGGCATTAGCATTTCTTAACACTTATGTAGAAATGCGTGGGGAATGCCAAGAATCTATGTATAATTTGGGCCGAGCACATCACCAACTGAATCTTCTACCACAAGCTGTTCATTACTACAAATTGGCCTTAGAATGTCCACCGGCTGAAGAAACACCTGATGGCCCAAGACTGGATCTTTCACGGGAAATTGCCTTCAATCTTGCATTAATCTATCAGTGGAAGTCCAAATGTAGCCAGGATGTACACTCGCGGTCAGAAATTGTGTCTTGATCCCTTGGCACGATGAATCGCAACTACCCAAGCTTTGATGATTCGAACAAATGTGTGTTGTAGGGAGACGCACAGTTATTCAAACCTTATAAAAAAAATGTTATAAAAAAAAATTTTATATAAAAAAATTTTATATAAAAAAAAATTTATATAAAAAAAATTTAATATAAAAAAAATTTTATATAAAAAAAATTTTATAGAAAAAAAAATTTATATAAAAAAATTTTTATATAAAAAAAAATTTATATAAAAAAATTTTATATAAAAAAAATTTTATATAAAAAAAATTTTATATAAAAAAAATTTTATATAAAAAAAATTTTATATAAAAAAAATTTTATATAAAAAAAATTTTATATAAAAAAAATTTTATATAAAAAAATTTTATATAAAAAAATTTTATATAAAAAAATTTTATATAAAAAAAATTTTATATAAAAAAAATTTTATATAAAAAAAAATTTTATATAAAAAAAATGTTATATAAAAAAAATTTAATATAAAAAAAATTTTATATAAAAAAAAATTTATAAAAAAAAAAATTTATATAAAAAAAATTTTATATAAAAAAAATTTTATATAAAAAAAATTTTATATAAAAAAAATTTTATATAAAAAAAATTTTATATAAAAAAAATTTTATTTAAAAAAAATTTTATATAAAAAAAATTTTATATAAAAAAAATTTTATATAAAAAAAATTTATATAAAAAAAATTTTATATAAAAAAAATTTTATATAAAAAAAAAATTATATAATAAAAATTTATATAAAAAAAATTTTATATATAAAAAATTTTATATAAAAAAAAATTTTATATAAAAAAAATTTTATATAAAAAAAAATTTATATAAAAAAAATTTTATATAAAAAAAAATATATATAAAAAAAATTTTATATACAAAAAAATTTATATAAAAAAAAATTTATATAAAAAAAATTTTATATAAATTTTTTTTTATATAAACAAATTTTTATATAAAAAAAAATTTTATATAAAAAAAATTTTATATAAAAAATTTTTTATATAAACAAAATTTTATATAAAAAAAATTTTATATAAAATAAATTTTATATAAAAAAATTTTATATAAAAAAAATTTTATATAAAAAAAATTTTATAAAAAAAAATTTTTATATAAAAAAAATTTTATATAAAAAAAAAATTTTATAAAAAAAATTTTATATAAAAAAAATTTTATATAAAAAAAATTTTATATAAAAAAAATTTTATATAAAAAAAATTTTATATAAAAAAAATTTTATATAAAAAAAATTTTATATAAAAAAAATTTTATATAAAAAAAATTTTATATAAAAAAAATTTTATATAAAAAAAATTTTATATAAAAAAAATTTTATATAAAAACAATTTTATATAAAAAAAAATTTATATAATAAAAATTTATATAAAAAAAATTTTATATATAAAAAATTTTATATAAAAAAAAATTTTATATAAAAAAAATTTTATATAAAAAAAAATTTATATAAAAAAAATTTTATATAAAAAAAAATTTATATAAAAAAAATTTTATATAAAAAAAATTTTATATAAAAAAATTTTATATAAAAAAAATTTTATACAAAAAAAATTTTATATAAAAAAACATTTTATATAAAAAATTTTTATATAAAAAAAATTTTATATAAAAAAATTTTTATATAAACATTTTTTTATATAAAATAAATTTTATATAAAAAAAAATTTATATAAAAAAAAAATTTATATAAAAAAAAATTTATATAAAAAAAAATTTATATAAAAAAAATTTATATAAAAAAAAATTATATAAAAAAAATTTTATATAAAAAAATTTTATATAAAAAAATTTTTATATAAAAAAATTTTTATATAAATTTTTGTTTTATAGTAACAATAATACTTAACCGAATTAATGCCAGTCTGATACAATTAGTCCAGTTACAGAAGGGAGAGAAATGGGCCTCACACAGAACAATTAAATTTGAGAAATGCTGGAAGAATGACATTGAGCACCGGCTTTTCTCGCTATATATACTCTTTGAGAAACCTACGTCAAAACCACAACACTCAAGGATTGGCTATCTTGTAAACTTGTAATGATCCTTGATTGGTACAGACGGCCCAATATGTTAAAGAGGGAATCTGGAGCTTCATAACACACTGTAACATATAAAAAAAAAAATTATATAAAAAAAATTATTTATATAATAAATTGTTTTTATATAAACAAAATTTTTGTCCTGATCCCTTGGCACGATGAATTGCAACCAGCCAAGCTTTGATGATTGGAACAAATGTGTGTTGTAGGGAGACGCACAGTTATTGTTCAAAGCTAGGCTGTTTGCGATTCATCTTGCCAGGGGATCGGGACACAATTTCTGACCGCGAGTGTACTTATATAAATATATTACAATATAATCTGTACTGTAATTTCTTAAACACATCCCAGTGCTGGACAAGGGATGAGGGACACTCCACTTCTGGGTTATGGGGCTCAGTTGAGGACTGGGTGGACAAAGAGAGGCATGAAGCAAAGTTAAGAGAGAATAGACCAGAAAGATTAATTATGAGAGGGGTTGTGGGAGGCTAAAAATTGTTTCTTGACCTCTTCCATAGCTTTCCACCCTAACTACAGTGAGGGTGAGAAGGTTGCCCTAATGTAGGGTAGAGCTGCTGGCCATTATTATATGGACCATGCTACCCACTGACTAGGAAAGAGTGGGAGAATTTGATTCAAGCTAATTACCTACTTGTCCTGTCGCCATGTCAGTGACAATAATTTGAAGTAATACTAATACAAGGTTGTTTGTATATTATAATTATACTAATAGCAGTCTGTGCATAAGGTAGTACAAAAAACAAAGCTCTCGGCCTTAGTACCATTATCCTTATATATCCTTGACATTTAATTATTGTCTCCATCCTTATATGGTTATATCCTGTTGGTGGGTTGTATATACTTGTTACTTGTTACTTGTTGTTGGATATTCTATGCCCCGCTCCACCAGCAGATGGTGCTCCGCAGGGCCTCTCTCAATATTACTAAACACTATAATCACTTGTAATACTCATATCATCCGTGTCGTAACACTCAGCGAACAGATATTATGCTGAAAATGTAAAGCAGAAGTTAAGAAAAAGAGTGCAAAGGACTTGCAGTACCAGAGAGGATCTCTTCATTAATTTTAAGGTAATGTAAAAGTTGAGTAATGTGTATTCAGAGTGGTGTATGTGTGTGTGTGATAGAATGTCTGAGTGATGTGTTACAACGGCCAGTGATACCATGGAGGTATAATTACATCTCCAGTTATTCATGTCTCAGTTCGTGGAAAGTGGATGGATGGCGATAAACAAGGCACTCACTACACACTCACCACTCACCACCCACCTACTACACACCCACTACCCACCCACTACACTCACCACTCATCCACTACCCACTCACCACCCATCTACTACACACCCACTACCCACTCACCACACACTCTTCCAAACTATGTCAGGATGGTATTGCCTGGGTGACCGAAGCCGTTCCCAGGTTCTCGTGCCCCAAAATAGGGCGGGGGGATGTTGTGATGGTTTGGCCCCCATAGCTTCCTTCCTTGGGAGACATATAAGAAGAGGCTGGATGGAACCATTGTAGATACCTGTCCAGGATGTAACACAACACCTCATTCTATTAAACACATTATTGAAGACTGCAACGCACACACCACACTTGCCAACAACACAACATACACTCTCTGAGGGCATTGTGGGAAAGCCCGGTTCAGGCCATGACCTTCCTCAGGAGCTCGGGGCTGCTCGGCCAGACACCTTGAGGAACTTCAACAACAACAACAATTACTGTACAAACTGACATTTCAAAATAACAAAACTAATAATAATAATAATGTTGTATTACAATTACTGTACAAACTGACATTTCAAAATAACAAAGCTAATAATAATAATAATATTGTATTACAATTACTGTATATTCTGACATTTCAAAATAACAAACCTAATAATAATAATAATAATGTTGTATTACAATTACTGTATATACTGACATTTCAAAATAACAAACCTGACAAAAATAATAATAATAATATTGTATTACAATTACATAGTGTGACATTTTCTACATGTTGTAAATCCTTGAAAACCACAACAGTGTGTGTATGAATTATTGTGGCCGACAGTACAGTACTTATACTGGAAAAAAAAAACATTAAAATACAAAATATATATATAATATACTCACTTGACAGACATATGTATATATATATATATATATATATATATATATATATATACCCTGCTTGGCCTTATAGCCGAGCCTTGGTGCCTTGTGTGGTGGTGGTGGTGTTGGGTGTAGGGTGTTGGTCTGGGGTGCTGGGGGGGGTTTGGGGGGTGCGGGAGTAGAGGAACAGGCTTGGGGGGGGGTTAGGGGGTGCGGGAATAGGGAGACAGGCTTGGGGGGGGTTTTGGGGGGTGCGGGAGTAGAGGAACAGGCTTGGGGGGGGGTTAGAGGGGTGCAGGAATAGGGGACAGTCTTTCCTAAACCCAACTAACCCCCCCTCTTAAGCCTGTCCCCTACTCCCGCACCCCCTTAAACCCCCCCCAAGCCTGTCCCCCTATTCCTGAACCCCACACCAAGTACTGCATCACATCACTTGTGTTTCTTACAGTAGATCTCTTGTAAATATTCATATGTCCTCCATCTTGGTGGTGTGACCTGTAAATACTGATTAATATTAGGCAAAAAAAATTTTTATAATTTTTTTTTATAAAAAAAAAACGATTGAACCATAAATTTGATACCGATAACATCTAACTAACATCTATAATTACCCATAGGAACAAAGATGAAGCTGAGGCTATGTTAAACAATAAGAAGCTGAGTAACAAATATGAGGCCATCAGAGAACTGCGGCGATCCAAGAGTGAGAACTTGGAAGATAATGGTCCTGCCTTCACTGGGCCAGCCTGATGTGCCATTGGAAGATCAATGGGAACTTTTCACTACTCTTTGTCACATTTTGCATGAACAGAAGAGTTAGGTCCAATGAGTTTATGTACAGGTACTGTACAGCCACAATCAAATATCCACCCACACTTTCCTTCCATCGTGCAAATAAATCAGTATTATATCAAAACATAATCATACAACACCTTACGTCAACTCAACTCCCTCAATTATTATTATGAGGTGCTGCAAAATCATACACATGTTGTTCTTTATTACCAAGATATTTACTACGATGGAAGGAAAGTGTCGGTGGATATTTGATTGTGACTGTACATTGCTTCCTGTCTAGTTTCACCATCCATTTTATTTTTGTACTGTAGGAGTAGGCAGTAAGGAAACTCAGCCTTCTAATACAAAAATATATTGTAGGTAGTGCACAATGTAGCAGGACTGTGGCGACGTGGCTGTATGGCGTGCTGGCTGTTGTCAGGGCGAGAGGTGCGGTGGAAGTGACCCTCCCTCCCGTCTCCTCGCCGGTTTTACCTCTGTCTCGACATCACACCGAACCACAGTCCCGCCTCAATGAACCTCAATGAACAAGGGAGCTGGAAATCTAACTACTTGATAGACCAGTTGTTAAATCACTTAATTAAATAATGCAGCACACCTGTCTACCACGCTACACGCCCATACACATACATACACATTAAGCACAATATAAGGTAAACAGCACATACACATTGAACACAATATATGGTGAAACAGCACACTCCCCCCTGAATCTCATTCATATAACAGTACATTTTCTACAAAAGCCAAAAAAACACGCATACGTACATGCCCGCACACACACAAACACCCACACAAGGTCTCCATACAACTTAGTCACAAATGGAACATTCTCTACGCTTCCTGATCCTGCCTGAACGCCTCGGCATCTCAGCATCTACCGCAATCGTGTCGACGTCCCCTTCATCGTCATCAGCTGCGTCTTGCTCTTCTCCGCCATCAGTTCTGACAGGGAGCCGAATGAGGAGCTCATCCTCATCGTTTCTCTCCTCCGCCGTGCCGTCCTCGCCACCATCACCAGTGCGCGGACGAAGGTCTTTAACATGACGGGGAACTCCATTGACTTCGGCGGCATGGTCTGACAGCATCCTCGTAACCGTGCCTGCTTCATACCGTGTGTCACTGCGAACGTTGGGGGGTTTGACCCATACTTTATCCCCGTCACGATACGGCCCCCTTCCTGCCAGTTCTTCCTCTCTATCCACCTCTGGATCCACTTCGCGTATTCTCACAGTGTACCGGTACAGCAGGTTTGAGGGAGCAGTTGCTGACTCTACATCATCCAGGGGTCTCAGGTTATATAAGTACACCGCCTCCTCCACCGAGCAGCCCTTCCTTGCCGCGATAACCTTGACAGAACGGTGGCACCTCTCTACTATCCCGTTCCCTGAAGGAACGTGCGCACATCTGAACCGCAATCTGACATTCCACCGTCGTGCGAAACTTGCAAAGAGCTTGCTGCGGAAAGCAGTGTCATTGTCGGTTAGTAGTTCCTCCGGTGCTCCACGTTCACAGAAAATTGCTTCTAGCTGCTTAATAACACTCTCGCTGGTTTGAAGCCTCAACTGTCGCCATATCGTGAACCTTGACGGACCGCAGTCGATGAGGCTCAGGTACGGCTTGCCTTTAACATGTGTTATGTCCATGCCGACCCGCTGCCACACGTTGTCCACCTCCAAGCTCCCTCTCCGCCACTTAACGGGTGCAGGGTCGATGACATGACAGGTCTCGCAGTCCGCCACAATGGAGTGTACTTGCCGTCGAGTGACTGTCGGAAGTACCCTCTTTACAAAGTAAAGGGTTCGTTTTACACCTGGATGTCCTGTGGCATGATGAATCTCCTCTATCTTACTCTTATCCACTTCAGCGGCGGCAGCACACATGGGCTTCAAACCAGAGGAGAGAGTAGGCGGCGTGGGTGGAGGAGGGTGAGTTACATGTGCCTTTAACCAGCGCTGTGGCACACGCGTCAGACTATCAGCCTTGTTACCACTGGACGGGACGAGTGTAACAGTCAGCTGAATGGCGTATTCTTCCACCATCGATGTCACGATACCAATCCTTCTCCGAATAAGCATCTAGCTCGCCGCTTTTGTCCGAAGTCTGCTCCTTCCTGTCAACGCGTCAGTAATCCAGCGATGCACCGTGGAGGAGTCCGTCAACAACTCCACCTTCTTAAATTCCCAGGCCAGCGCGAGATTAAGTCCTTTTATGACGGAGTCTAATTCAGCCATATTAATGTGCGTGGCATCATCTTTACGAAGCTGGCTGGCATCCTCCACGATGCATCCATCCACCTCAACTGCAACGCCGAGTGCGAGGGAACTAGCATCGACCCATATCCTGGCCTCGTCACTCCTAACACTCCATTTGCCTCGAACTGGGTCATTCTTCCTGACTTCGGCGTTAACCTCCTCCAGCATCCTTCTTAGTTCTTCGTCAGTGACAACGTCGTCCCATTTCTCTGTCAGGTTATTCACTTTCCTCTTCATGTAAGCCGCAGCCACTCGTAGCCACCTGCACACTGGATAATGGCCTGTTAACTTGCCACAATATGAGAACACAGTCCGTCGCGTCATCATTTTCGGTACATCTGGCACGGTGTTGTCTCTCCTCCAGACAAGGTCTCCCTGCTCCCCCCAGACCTTTAGGCCTAATGCTCGCCCACCCTCGGCGAGTCTCACGTGTGGGGAGCTAGTCAGTCCGTATTTCTTCAGGTGCTGTTCCACATAACTGGCCGAGACGACGTCCTCGTTAACTAGGATGTCATCGATGTAAGCAGATGTTCCTTTCCATACGACTGAGTCTTGTGAGAGGACACACTCCAGCACTGCCCTCATTACCAGCGGAGCCACGTTCAAGCCAAAACCTAACCGCGTCAGACAGTACCGCCTTCCCTTAAAGCTCACCGTCTGGTAGGGCCACAGTGAGTCACGGATCCGTATCTGCAGGTACGCTTTGGTCAGGTCCACGATGCACACATTCGCACCCTGTCTCCGCCATATCCTCAGCTTATCAGAGCACACGTCTGAATCTGCCGTAAACGCGTCAACATGAGTGTTGAGTTCCCGGAAGTCCATTACTGGGCGCACCTTACCCTTGTTCCGCTGTACGACTGCCATCAGCGGAATCAACCCCTTAGCCGGCCCGTATACCCGCTCATCATACGGGAGCAGCCACCCATCATCTATCCATCGCTGCAGCTCTTTCTCGTACGATTCCCTTGCGTTTTGGGGAACAGCATACTCAGCCGCCTTGTTCCGCAGGACCCCGGGCTCCTTGCCCTCTGCCCATTTCCATGCAGCAGTCCAGCAGTTCGCACTCTGGTCGTAAACAGCTGTGAAGTCAGGTTCGTCCACTTTCAGATCCACATTTGTAGCAGCACAAATCACGTCCTCAATTCCAAAACGCACTCCGCACTGAGGATCCACTGTAACTCCACCGAGAGCACATATGCCGTCCATGCCCAGAATAAAGGTGAACCCAAGGGGCATCACTGTGCTCACACATACACTGACATCTGTGCGAGTGCCACTGTGTAACTGAAGTCGCAACACGCCCGTTCCTTCGCACTGCCACTTATCCCCACTCGCAGTAACCAAACAAATATCACTCCTCGTCCACGCCTTACAGCAGGAGACATGGGCAACACTGCGCGAACACCCTGTGTCAACCAACACACAACGTCGGACTCCATCTACTTTCAACACAGCACTGGGCAGCACCTCTTTTACTGACTGTCGTGAGAGGAGGCTGGCGCTGATGCCCCCTCTCCGCTCTCGTTTCCCCGACACGCCGAAGCGAAGTGGCCGGCCGCACCGCACTCATAACACCTGCCCCTGCGTCGTGGGCGGCCCAAACTGCCACGTCCTCTCACACCTCTGCCCGCACCGGCAGCATGGCGGGCTAGACAGTCTCTGGCGAGGTGATTCGGGCCGCCACACGCGTAACACCTGAAGCTCGCGGCGGCCGCGCAAGGTTCCCCACTAGGTGTCGCTGAAGCCCCGAAGCACGCCTCCGATAACGACCCAACGGTGCCGTCGTCCTTGAGGACTGCCCTTGCTCGCGCTAGAATCTGGTCCAAGTCGAGAGTTTCCAGTCGTGACCCAGCCCTTAGGAGCTGGCGAACACCCTCTGGCAGACCGGTCACAAAAGCACAAGCGATGGCCTTGTCACTCATCCCGCCGAACAACGTGGCTAGGCGTCGCAGATCAGCCAAGTACACATCAGGGGTTTCACCACTACCCAACTTCCTGTTAATAAACTGTTCATAGGCCACATACTGATCCACTGCAAACGCGGCCAACAGTGCCTCTTTCACTTTCTCTGTTGACTTCCTGTCAGGCTCAGCCAGCTGTAGGTAAACTGCGAATGCACCACCGGTGAGGCGAAGAGGGATAACACTCGCCACGTCACTAATATTCCGCAGCTTGCAGACCAACTCCAGCTTCTGTAACCACTCCACCACCGAGTGGTTGCCACTGCCGTCGAACTCAAGAATGAGCCTCAAATCAAAACCCTCCATACTGCCTAGATAGCTTGTAGGAGTAGGCAGTAAGGAAACTCAGCCTTCTAATACAAAAATATATTGTAGGTAGTGCACAATGTAGCAGGACTGTGGCGACGTGGCTGTATGGCGTGCTGGCTGTTGTCAGGGCGAGAGGTGCGGTGGAAGTGACCCTCCCTCCCGTCTCCTCGCCGGTTTTACCTCTGTCTCGACATCACACCGAACCACAGTCCCGCCTCAATGAACCTCAATGAACAAGGGAGCTGGAAATCTAACTACTTGATAGACCAGTTGTTAAATCACTTAATTAAATAATGCAGCACACCTGTCTACCACGCTACACGCCCATACACATACATACACATTAAGCACAATATAAGGTAAACAGCACATACACATTGAACACAATATATGGTGAAACAGCACATGTACAATACTTGTATACTCAAAAGTAAATCTCCCCATAACAACAGTAATATCAGTCTGCTGAAATATTTGAATAATTTGCTCTTTGTCACTGTTTCAGGTTTGAAGAACTTGAGAGGATGACCTTCAGTGCCCTGGGTTCCAAGGAATTTATGAGAGATAAGGAGCGGGCACGAGAGATGGAGTTTATGTGTCTCTTAGCTTGCATATATAATGACAGCTCATACTTTGCCTACAACATCATGCGTGAGCTGGTTATAAAGAACCCTGAGAGTAATAGGTGCTGGAATTTATTAAATCTTATCATATCAAAGGCTGATGACTTCAGACATAATCGCTTTCTGCTTCGATTGACTCACAAACACCCAGACCTGGTTGCCTTAGGTTTACTTAATGGACACAATTGCTTAGTTGCTGGTACATACAAATACTCATTGGCTGAATACACACAAGTTTTCAAACAGGATAAGAGTAATCCCATCATCCCCCTTATGTTGGGCCTCACATTTACACACATGGCATGTCAGAAATTTAGTGGCAAAAAACATTCTTTGGTTGTCCAGGCATTAGCATTTCTTAACACTTATGTAGAAATGCGTGGGGAATGCCAAGAATCTATGTATAATTTGGGCCGAGCACATCACCAACTGAATCTTCTACCACAAGCTGTTCATTACTACAAATTGGCCTTAGAATGTCCACCGGCTGAAGAAACACCTGATGGCCCAAGACTGGATCTTTCACGGGAAATTGCCTTCAATCTTGCATTAATCTATCAGTGGAAGTCCAAATGTAGCCAGGATGTACACTCGCGGTCAGAAATTGTGTCTTGATCCCTTGGCACGATGAATCGCAACTAGCCAAGCTTTGATGATTCGAACAAATGTGTGTTGTAGGGAGACGCACAGTTATTCAAACCTTATAAAAAAAATGTTATAAAAAAAAATTTTATATAAAAAAAATTTATATAAAAAAAATTTTATATAAAAAAAATTTATATAAAAAAAATTGTACATAAAAAAAAATTTTATATAAAAAAAATTTTATATAAAAAAATTTTTATATAAAAAAATTTTATATAAAAAAAATTTTATATAAAAAAAATTTTATATAAAAAAAATTTTATATAAAAAATTTTATATAAAAAAAATTTTATATAAAAAAAATTTTATATAAAAAAAAAATTTATATAAAAAAAATTTTATATATAAAAAATTTTATATAAAAAAAATTTTATATAAAAAAAATTTTATATAAAAAAAATTTTATATAAAAAAAATTTTATATAAAATTTTTTTTATATTATATAAAAAAAAATTTATATAAAAAAAATTTTATATAAAAAAAATTTTATATAAAAAAAATTTTATATAAAAAAAAATTTTATATAAAAAAATTTTATATAAACAAAATTTTATATATAAAAAATTTTATATAAAAAAAATTTTATATAAAAAAAATTTATATAAAAAAAATTTTATATAAAAAAAATTTTATATAAAAAAAATTTTATATAAAAAAAATTTTATATAAAAAAATTTTATGTAAAAAAATTTTATATAAAAAAATTTTTATATAAAAAAAAATTTTATATAAAAAACTTTTATATAAAAAAAAATTTATATAAAAAAAATTTTATATAAAAAAAATTTTATATAAAAAAATTTTTATATAAAAAAATTTTTATATAAAAAAAATTTTTATATAAAAAAAATTTTATATAAAAAAATTTTATATAAAAAAAAATTTATATAATTTTTTTTTATATAAAATAAATTTTATATAAAAAAAAATTTATATAAAAAAAAATTTATATAAAAAAAAATTTATATAAAAATATTTTTATATAAAAAAAAATTTATATAAAATTTTTTTTATATAAACAAAATTTTTTATATAAAAAATTTTATATAAAAAAAATTTTATATAAAAATTTTATATAAAAAAAATTTATATAAAAAAAATTTTATATAAAAAAAAATTTATATAAAAAAAATTTATATAAAAAAAAAATTTATATAAAAAAAATTTTATATAAAAAAATTTTATATAAAAAAATTTTATATAAAAAAAATTTTATATAAAATTTTTTTTATATAAAATAAATTTTATATAAAATAAATTTATATAAAAAAAAAATTTATATAAAAAAAATTTTATATAAAAAAAAATTTACATAAAAAAATTTATAAAAAAAAATTTTTATATAAAAAAATTTATATAAAAAAAAAATTATATAAAAAAAAGTTTATATAAATTTTTGTTTTATAGTAACAATAATACTTAACCGAATTAATGCCAGTCTGATACAATTAGTCCAGTTACAGAAGGGAGAGAAATGGGCCTCACACAGAACAATTAAATTTGAGAAATGCTGGAAGAATGACATTGAGCACCGGCTTTTCTCGCTATATATACTCTTTGAGAAACCTACGTCAAAACCACAACACTCAAGGATTGGCTATCTTGTAAACTTGTAATGATCCTTGATTGGTACAGACGGCCCAATATGTTAAAGAGGGAATCTGGAGCTTCATAACACACTGTAACATATAAAAAAAAAAATTATATAAAAAAAATTATTTATATAATAAATTGTTTTTATATAAACAAAATTTTTGTCCTGATCCCTTGGCACGATGAATTGCAACCAGCCAAGCTTTGATGATTGGAACAAATGTGTGTTGTAGGGAGACTCACAGTTATTGTTCAAAGCTAGGCTGTTTGCGATTCATCTTGCCAGGGGACCGGGACACAATTTCTGACCGCGAGTGTACTTATATAAATATATTAGAATATAATCTGTACTGTAATTTCTTAAACACATCCCAGTGCTGGACAAGGGATGAGGGACACTCCACTTCTGGGTTATGGGGCTCAGTTGAGGACTGGGTGGACAAAGAGAGGCATGAAGCAAAGTTAAGAGAGAATAGACCAGAAAGATTAATTATGAGAGGGGTTGTGGGAGGCTAAAAATTGTTTCTTGACCTCTTCCATAGCTTTCCACCCTAACTACAGTGAGGGTGAGAAGGTTGCCCTAATGTAGGGTAGAGCTGCTGGCCATTATTATATGGACCATGCTACCCACTGACTAGGAAAGAGTGGGAGAATTTGATTCAAGCTAATTACCTACTTGTCCTGTCGCCATGTCAGTGACAATAATTTGAAGTAATACTAATACAAGGTTGTTTGTATATTATAATTATACTAATAGCAGTCTGTGCATAAGGTAGTACAAAAAACAAAGCTCTCGGCCTTAGTACCATTATCCTTATATATCCTTGACATTTAATTATTGTCTCCATCCTTATATGGTTATATCCTGTTGGTGGGTTGTATATACTTGTTACTTGTTACTTGTTGTTGGATATTCTATGCCCCGCTCCACCAGCAGATGGTGCTCCGCAGGGCCTCTCTCAATATTACTAAACACTATAATCACTTGTAATACTCATATCATCCGTGTCGTAACACTCAGCGAACAGATATTATGCTGAAAATGTAAAGCAGAAGTTAAGAAAAAGAGTGCAAAGGACTTGCAGTACCAGAGAGGATCTCTTCATTAATTTTAAGGTAATGTAAAAGTTGAGTAATGTGTATTCAGAGTGGTGTATGTGTGTGTGTGATAGAATGTCTGAGTGATGTGTTACAACGGCCAGTGATACCATGGAGGTATAATTACATCTCCAGTTATTCATGTCTCAGTTCGTGGAAAGTGGATGGATGGCGATAAACAAGGCACTCACTACACACTCACCACTCACCACCCACCTACTACACACCCACTACCCACCCACTACACTCACCACTCATCCACTACCCACTCACCACCCATCTACTACACACCCACTACCCACTCACCACACACTCTTCCAAACTATGTCAGGATGGTATTGCCTGGGTGACCGAAGCCGTTCCCAGGTTCTCGTGCCCCAAAATAGGGCGGGGGGATGTTGTGATGGTTTGGCCCCCATAGCTTCCTTCCTTGGGAGACATATAAGAAGAGGCTGGATGGAACCATTGTAGATACCTGTCCAGGATGTAACACAACACCTCATTCTATTAAACACATTATTGAAGACTGCAACGCACACACCACACTTGCCAACAACACAACATACACTCTCTGAGGGCATTGTGGGAAAGCCCGGTTCAGGCCATGACCTTCCTCAGGAGCTCGGGGCTGCTCGGCCAGACACCTTGAGGAACTTCAACAACAACAACAATTACTGTACAAACTGACATTTCAAAATAACAAAACTAATAATAATAATAATGTTGTATTACAATTACTGTACAAACTGACATTTCAAAATAACAAAGCTAATAATAATAATAATATTGTATTACAATTACTGTATATTCTGACATTTCAAAATAACAAACCTAATAATAATAATAATAATGTTGTATTACAATTACTGTATATTCTGACATTTTAAAATAACAATCCTAATAATAATAATAATGTTGTATTACAATTACTGTATATTCTGACATTTTAAAATAACAAACCTAATAATAATAATAATAATAATGTTGTATTACAATTACTGTATATACTGACATTTCAAAATAACAAACCTGACAATAATAATAATAATAATATTGTATTACAATTACATAGTGTGACATTTTCTATATGTTGTAAATCCTTGAAAACCACAACAGTGTGTGTATGAATTATTGTGGCCGACAGTACAGTACTTATACTGGAAAAAAAAAACATTAAAATCAATATATATATATATATACTCACTTGACAGACATAGAAACACCAGATATATATATATATATATATATATATATATATATATACCCTGCTTGGCCTTATAGCCGAGCATTGGTGACTTCTGTGGTGGTGTTGGCCTTATAGCCGAACCTTGGTGCCTTGTGTGGTGGTGTTGGCCTTATAGCCGAGCATTGGTGCCTTGTGTGGTGGTGTTGGCCTTATAGCCGAGCATTGGTGACTTCTGTGGTGGTGTTGGCCTTATAGCCGAACCTTGGTGCCTTGTGTGGTGGTGTTGGCCTTATAGCCGAACCTTGGTGCCTTGTGTGGTGGTGTTGGCCTTATAGCCGAACCTTGGTGCCTTGTGTGGTGGTGTTGGCCTTATAGCCGAGCATTGGTGACTTCTGTGGTGGTGTTGGCCTTATAGCCGAACCTTGGTGCCTTGTGTGGTGGTGTTGGCCTTATAGCCGAACCTTGGTGCCTTGTGTGGTGGTGTTGGCCTTATAGCCGAGCATTGGTGACTTCTGTGGTGGTGTTGGCCTGGGATGCTAAATGTAGGCATTGTAGGGTGTTGGCCTGGGATGCTGGGTGTTGGGGTGATGGAAGTGTCATCACCTCAACACACACACCAAGTACTACATCACATCACTTGTGTTTCTTTCAGTAGATCTCTTGTATATATTTATACCGTAAGTCCTCCATCTTGGTGGTGTGACCTGTAAATATGGGTTGATATTAGGCAACATAACAGCCAAGGTCATATGGCACCCGAGGAGGAAGAAGGAAGGTCATTGACAAGTGGGACAGTCAAGGGGGAAATTATTATGTGTTTATGGTAAATCTGGAGCAACTGATTCCTCCAAACTATTTTTCCAAGAAACAACAGGACACCATTATTTTTGGTCTTCTGGTTCTGTTTCCTGACATACTTTGGAGGAATCAAGGCACTCCAATGTAACAAAAAAGATTAAATAAGATATAACCTACTACAATAATATTTAATGTAATATTTAATGTAATAAAAGTGAATTGCCTCCTTAAGGGACCCTGTGATGTAGTCAAATATTGCCATGAAACTCCACCTATATAGAAGGAGCTTGTTTCATGGCATGGTGTGGAGGAATCAGAAGCCTCCAAACACACACACACACACACATTCTCTCTCCCTAACATACACACACACACATATTTAAAGAAACATATCACTAAATTAGAAAAAGTACAAAGAGCAGCAACAAGATGGCTTCCAAGTCTAAGAGAACTAAGCTATGAAGAAAGACTAAAAAAACTAAAATTACCTAAACTGGAAGAAAGACGAAAGAGAGGAGATATGATTATGGTTTACAAATGTGTCACAGAAAAAGAAAAGATAGATATAGATAACTTGCGTCAACAAGGAATACCTACAATAAGAAATTAATTAAAAGAAGAGGAGATAAAGATGTACAGAAATATAGTTTTCCAAATAGAGTAATAGACGAATAGAACAAATTACCAGAAGTGGTGTGTGTCAAAAACATACATAACTTTAAAGAAAAATATGATAATTGTGCTTTAAAATACGGGACATTACGAGCTGCACTCAATCCTGTAAAGATACAAATAGGTTCCAAACACACACACTCTCTCTCAAACACACACATTCTCACTCTCTCCCTCTCTAACACACACACACCTATATGAAAGAAGCTTGTTTGTTTCGTGGCATGGTCTGGAGGAATCAGAAGCCTCCAAACACACACACACACATTCTCTCCCTAACACACACACACATTCTCTCTCTCTAACACACACACACACACACAATGTAATATTCACCAACACCTTCCTTTCCACCACGCAAATAAATCACTATCATATCAAACTAAAATCTTCAAAATAATACCTAAAGTGAACTCAACCCCCACAATTATTATTATTATTATTATTATTGAGGTGGTGCAAAATCAAACACGTGTTGTTCTTTATTACAAAGAAGGTAAATATTGAAAGAATTACCGTTATTGCGTACGGTTTTTCTACCTTCATTACCCACTTATTTAGACCATTCTAAGACTATTTTCTTCTATGGCATATCCTCCGCAAATGCCCCATTTCCAAGATAGGGCATATTCAAATGGGGCATTTTGAAATTAGTCTGACCTTACCTGACCTGACCTAACCTAACCTAGACCGCATCAGACTACCGGGACCTAACCTGGGCAAATTACCGGGACCTAACTTGGGCAAACTACCGGGAAATAATCGTGATAAAGTACAATAAATGACAGGGGTAAAATACTGGGACCCAGCCGGATCTGGCAACACTGCTGCAAAACGGTAATTCTTTCAATAAATACCCAAAGGTATTTACTATAATTCTTTCAATATTTATCGGTCATTAACACGGCTATATAACATTCTTTCGTTTGCATGCTTACAAACCAATACCAACCACTGTGGAATCGACCCACGGTACCATATACACCTCTAGATAAATACCAAAAATAACGATAGTGAAAAATAATGGCGACGAAGGAGATAAAGAGTGAATAAAGAAAAATATAAATATCTTAAATGGGCCGTATTCAAGAACATCCATGGTGTATACGATGGTGGTACTGTACGACGGCTCTGTGGTTTGTATATGGAGTCATCGTATCGGTACCATGCCATCGTATGCCCTACGAACGTTCTTGAAAATTGACCATGTGTTTATTTACCTGTCTTTTTTTTCCCCCCTACTTTTGTTGTCAGTGTTGCCAGATGGCTTTGTCGTCGTCAGTGTTGCCAGATGATACAGTTATCAGCGTTGCCAATAGTATGTTTATTATAGCCAAGTCGAGGTGAGCTGTAACGGTAGTAGCCCAAAATATAACCAACCCAATACAGCCCAATTATATCATGCTGTCCCCCCTATTCCCTCACCCCCCAAACGTGTGTGTGAGAGAGAGAGAGAGAGAGAGAGAGAGAGATAGTTTATGAGTGTGTATGAGAGAGAGAGAGAGAGAGAGAGAGAGAGTAAACTATGAGTGTGTATGAGAGAGAGAGAGAGAGAGAGAGTTTATGAGTGCTGTCAATAAATAGAATAAAAAATAGTGATATATAACTTATGTAAATTTAAGATAAAATAACGTAAAAAAAGAATAAAATTAAAGGAAGAGTCATGGAACTACAGCAAACAAAGGATAAAAATAATTAAGATATGTGCCGTTGAAAAGGTTACTCACCCACAGAGGTTGGTATTGGTTTGTAAGCATGCAAACGAAAGAATGTTAGCCGTGTTAATGACTTCTGGGTGAATTATTCAATGAATTTGTTGGTGAATAAACTCTATCCAAAGAAAACTTCTGCTGATCTCTACTCCCGCAACCCCCTAGTTCCCCCCTCCCAAATCAGGGAAATGTTAATAACTGTGTATAGAAACATACTATACAAGTACATACGGGAGTTCCAAGATGGCCGCCAAATAAGTAGCCAAATTGGGCTCTAAAATCGCGGCGTTTGCAACACTGTTATATACAAATTCGTATCGGCTCTATTTAATTAATAATGTAATTTACTGTCATATTTCACAGAAAAAACAATACATAATAATTAATATATTTTTAGCTTTCATAATTTATTATAATATTACAAAAATAACTTAGAAAATTTGTCTTCATTTTTGGGTGCACAGAGCCGAAAATAACAAAAAGAACCGAATCATCCCAAAAATTCTCTAGATCCTGGGGTTTTCTTTAAGTAACTTTAACTTAATTATCAGGTATTTAATTAAAATACCTTGAATCTTGGAAATTTCCTTAAAAAAAAATTGAGCATTTTGTAAATACAGGGAAATATCTTGTATTTTCATTCCAAAACACAAACATTTTTTCTATATCTAACTATAATATAGATACAAATATCAGTTACAATAGAATTATTTGATTAATATGAAGGATTGGTTACTACTCGTGTGTGTGTGTGTATGTGTATATGTGGAGAAATGTGTGTGTGTGTGTGTGTGTGTGTGTGTGGAGAAGTGTGTGTGTGTATATGTGAAGTGTGTGTATGTGTGTGTGTGGAGAAGTGTGTGTGTGTGTGTGAAGTGTGTGTGTGTGTATGTGGAGAAGTGTGTGTGTATGTTTATGTATATGTGTGTATGTGTGTGTGTGTATGCGTATGTGGAGAAGTGTGTGTGTGTCTGTGTATGTGTATGTGTGTATGTGTGTGTGTTTGTGTGTGTGTGTGTGTGTGTGTGTGGAGAAGAGTGTGTGTGTGTATGTGGATAAGTATGTGTGTGTGTGTGTGTGTATAATATGTGAAGTGTGTGTATGAGTGTGTGAGTATATGTGAAGTGTGTGTCTGCGTGTGTGTGTATATATAATATGTGAAGTGTGTGTATGCGTGTGTGTGTGTATGCGCGTTTGTGTGTATATATATAATATGTGAAGTGTGTGTATATGTGAAGTGTGTGTCTACATGTGTGTGTATATAATATGTGAAGTGTGTGTATGCGTGTGTGTGTGTGTGTGTATGCGTGTGTGTGTATATATATAATATGTGAAGTGTGTGTATGCGTGTGTATGTATATGTGAAGTGTGTGTCTGCATATGTATGTATATAATATGTGAAGTGTGTGTGTGTGTATAATATGTGAAGTGTGTGTATATATGTGTGTGCGCATATGTGAAGTGTGTATGTGTGTGTATGTGTATGCCCTGTGTTGTTCTTTGTGTTCTTCTGCATGTGTTTATCCTTCTGTGTTCTTCTGTGTTCTTCTTTCTTTATTTCTGTGTTCTTCTTCTGTGTCCCTTTCTGTTCTTCTGTGTTGTTCTCTGTTCTTCTTTCTTTATTTTTGTGTTCTTCTCCTGTGTTCTTCTGTAACACACACACACACACACAAACTCACACACTCTCTACATCTCACACACACACAAACTCACACACTCTCTACATCTCACACACACACACACACACAAACACACACACACACGCACAAACTCCCCCTCTCTCTCCATCTACATCTCACATACACACACACAAACTCACACACTCCATCACACACACACACATTCTCCCTCCCTCTCCCTCCCTCACACACACACACACACACACACACACACATTCCCCCTCTCTCTCCCTCCCTCTCCCTCCCTCCCTCACACACACACACACACACACACACACACACAGACACACACATTCCCTCTCTCCCTCCCTCCCTCACAAACACACATAATTATAAATTATACATTTTTTTTATAAAAAAAAAATTTGTAAAAAAAAAAGTATAAATTTTTTTTTTATAAATTTGTTAATACAATTTTTTGGGGGGTGCGGGAGTAGGGGGACAGGCTTGAGGGGGGGGGTGCGGGAATAGGGGACAGGCTTTCTACCCACCCCAAGCCTGTCCTCTTATTCCCGCACCCCCCAACCCCCCCCCCCCCACCAAGCTTGTCCCCTGCTCCCGCACCCCCTTAAACCCAGCTTGGTAGAGTCCATTTCCACTCGTTGTTTATCAGTAATTACCACGTTAGGGGGGTGCGGGAGTAGGGGGCAGGCTTCGGGGGGGGGGTGTTTGAGGGGTGCGGGAATAGAGGGACAGGCTTGGGGGGTTTTGGGGGGTGGGGGAATAGGGGGACAGATTTGGGGTGGGTAGAAAGCCTGTCCCCTATTTCCGCACCCCCCAAGCCTGTCCCCTTATTCCCGCACCCCCCAAAACCCCCCCAAGCCTGTCCCCTACTCCCGCACCCCCCTAACCCCCCCCCAAGCCTGTCCCCCTATTCCCGCACCCCCTTAATTAACATAAAGTAACTTCAAATTTATCAGGGTGATGGTTTGGGTTATCCTATTTCATAAAAGTATTTAAGTCAGCTGTTAAATTTCTCATTCCTTCCCTTTCTTCTCCAACCCTTCCCATTCTTTATCCAACCCTTCCCATTCTTTTTCCAACACTTCCCTTTCTTTCTCCAATCCTTCCCTTTCTTCTTCAAACCCTTCCCATTCTTTCTCCAACCCTTCCCATTCTTTTTCCTACCCTTCCCATTCTTTTTCCAACCCTTCCCATTCTTCCTTCAACCCTTCCCATTCTTCCTTCAACCCTTCCCATTTTCCCAGCCAAGGAGAATAGGAAAAAGATGGACCTAATTAAATTTCCGAAAATTTGAGGTCCACTTGTCATCCAAATTATAATGAAACGAGACATTGACGAGTGTGTAAACTATGATAGTTGGGTTTGTTGTTGTACTATAAGGTTATACAAACCATATAACACGTGTAAGACTCGTAATGAGCTAATATTAACACTAAAATAATGCCATTTGGTTATAGCCAATCAGCGATAATCTTGAGTATTGATTTTTTGAGGTGGGCCAATCAGAGTGAGTTACAATAAGCACTTAATTTGAACTGTTATTATGTCCCGTTTTAGTATGTGGCTCCAAACTATTCCAAGGAACAGGACACCATTGTTTTTGTTCATCTGGTGCTGTTTCCTGGCATAGTTATATAGAAGGAATCATGGCACTCCAATGTAACAAAAGTGAATTACCCCCTTTAATGTAATTGGTTCACTAGTATGTTAAATGATTCGAAACTTCAACAAGACCTAGATACAAATTTTGGATTGTGAGTGTACATTTGAGTGTTATTTGACCAATTGAGTAATAGATTGGTAGTGTCAGTACTCGGTAATCAAATGTAAACTTTTCTGTTATGTAATGATAGATATGTTTTTGTTCAAATGTAAACGTTTAGAAAATTCATCATGTAAATATAGCTGTCTGCCTTTGTTATATATAATTAATGGTTTACGATTTTCGAGTGTTAATTAATGAAGTGTCTGTGTCAGTGGTTTATTTGATATTATGACAACTTACAGAAACAAGTTTGTAGCCGAGTAAAGGTCTCCATATATAGACTATCATTCATGCCTGCTCAAACTAGGTGAATGTGCAATCAATTATATTTGCCACACACTAGCAAGAAGACTGAGCAGTCACCACACATTATTATCATGCATCACTGTACAAGCGTGTGTGTGATTGACCAAAAACTTGTTGGATATGGTTCAGTCATTTGCGCAAACCACACACCACGGTTATGCCTGTACAACCACCTAGTTCGAGCAGGTATGATTGATAGTCTATGGAGGCCCTTAATAAGAATAGAGTTTGGACGGCTACCAGCAGAGTTTCAACCTTCCCAGTAGACACAAGTAACTAGTTGGGCCCACTCACTCACTCACTCACTTGGGACCGTCACTACTGTATACCGTCACTTGGGCTTCTACAGTTTCAAGCGACCATTACCACCGTCAGGAAGGATACACACCCAGCCTGCTGTTTCAACCCACCTACACGTAACGTAAATATAGTTTCACACATATACACATGCTATCTTCAAATTACACACACACACATTACCTTCAAATTACACACACACACACATTTTCAAATTACACACACACACATTACTTTCAAATTACACACACACACACATTACTTTCAAATTACACACACACACACATTTTCAAATTACACACACACACACATTACCTTCAAATTACACACCCACACACATTACCTTCAAATTACACACCCACACATTATCAAATTACATACACACACATTACCTTCAAATTAAACACACACACACATTACCTTCAAATTACACACCCACACATTATCAAATTACACACACACACACATTACCTTCAAATTATACACACACACATTATCAAATTACACACACACATTACCTTCAAATTACACACACACACACACACACACACATTACCTTCAAACTACACACACACACATTTCATTTTCAAATTACACACACACACATTACCTTCAAATTAAACACACACACATTACTTTCAAATTAAACACACACACACACACATTACCTTCAAATTAAACACACACACACATTATCTTCAAATTACACACACACACATTACCTTCAAATTACACACACACACACACACACATTATCTTCAAATTACACACACACACACAATACCTTCAATTTACACACACACACACACATTTTCAAATTACAAACACACACATTACCTTCAAATTACACACACACACATTTTCAAATTACACACACACACACAATACCTTCAAATTACACACACACACATTACCTTCAAATTAAACACACACACACATTACCTTCAAATTAAACACACGCACACACATTTTCAAATTACACACGCACACATATATATAAAATATATATAAAAAAAAAATTTATATAAATTTTTTTTATATAAAATTTTTTTTTATATAAAAAAATTTTTTATATAAAATTTTTTTTTATATAAAAAAAAATTTTATATAAATTTTTTTTTATATAAAGATTTTTATATAAAATTTTTTTTTTACATAAAAAAATTTTGATATAAAAATTTTTTTATATAAAATTTTTTTATATAAAAATTTTTTTTATATAAAATTTTTTTTTATATAAAATTTTTTTTTATATAAAATTTTTTTTATATAAAATTTTTTTTTATATAACAATTTTTTTATATAAAATTTTTTTTATATAAAATTTTTTTATATAAATTTTTGTTTTATATAAAAAAATTTTATATAAAACATTTTTTTATATAACTTTTTTTTTTATATAAATTTTTTTTTTTTTATATAATTTTTTTTATATATAAAAAAATTTTATATAAAATTTTTTTTTATATAAAAAATTTTTTTATATAAAAATTTTTATATAAAATTTTTTTTTTATATAAAAATATTTTTATATAAAAAATTTTTTATATAAAAATTTTTTTATATAAAAATTTTTTTATATAAAATTTTATTTTATATAAAAAAAAATTTTATATAAAAATTTTTTTATATAATTTTTTTTTTATATAAAATTTTTTTTATATAATTTTTTTTTTTTTTTTTATATAAATTTTTTTTTTTTTTTTTTTTTTTTATATAAGGTTCGAACAGTACTGTGCGTCTCCCTACAACACACCTTTGTTCGAATCATCAAAGCTTGGCTAGTTGCGATTCATCGTGCCAAGGTGTCAGGACACAATTTCTGACCGCGAGTGTACATACCAGCTGGTGAGATACAAGGGCAAAACTTATTGTTTGACGAGGTTGGGGTTCGGATTGAACTTTGCGCCGAGAATTTCTAACCATGTGTTATTTTCAGATAGATTGGTGTGGTTGGATGAGGATGAAGGAAGACCAGACCATCCTAGCCAGAAACGAGGAAGAAAAGAAAAGAGAAGAGAGACAACAAACACCAAGATAACAGAAGGAAAGAAGGCACAGTAAGCATATACAACAACATCTGTGTGTGTGTGTGTGTGTGTGTGGTACTGATAAGACTACTCTGTTGTTTGTTTATGCAGTCATGGTATTGGTACCAATACCAAACAACAGAGTCACCTTACCAGTAACACACACACACACACACACACACACAGATGTTGTTGTATATTACATAGAGAGAGAAATACACACACACATCCTGACACACACACACACACACACACACTACAATAAGAAGTATTAACGTTGTATTCATAATTTACCTTTACTTAATTATCACCTTTAGCTTTGGTCAATATAGGGCCCATATTTACTGAAGCTAATGATTATTAACTTATCAACAGATATTTCATTATTAGATAAATTATGAGTACAATGTTAATACTTCTTATTGTAGTGTGTGTGTGTGTGTGTGTGTGTGTCGTTGTGTCTCTGTCAGGGTGTGTGTGTCTCTCTCTCTCTATGTCTGTGTGTGTGTCTCTCTCTCTCTCTGTCTGTGTGTGTGTGTCTCTCTCTCTGTCTGTGTGTGTGTCTCTCTCTCTATGTCTGTGTGTGTCTCTCTCTCTATATATATGTCTGTGTGTGTGTGTCTCTCTCTCTCTATGTCTGTGTGTGTGTGTCTCTCTATGTCTGTGTGTGTGTCTCTCTCTATGTCTGTGTGTCTCTCTCTCTCTATGTCTGTGTGTGTCTCTCTCTCTATGCCTGTGTGTGTCTCTCTCTCTATGTCTGTGTGTGTGTCTCTCTCTCTATGTCTGTGTGTGTCTCTCTCTCTGTCTGTGTGTGTGTCTCTCTCTCTCTATGTCTGTGTGTGTCTCTCTCTCTATAGTCTTTATGTGTGTGTGTCTCTCTCTCTCTCTCTCTGTGTCTGTGTGTGTCTCTCTCTCTATGTCTGTGTCTCTCTCTCTCTCGTTGTGTCTGTCTGTCTGTGTGTGTGTGTCTCTCTTTCTCTGTCTCTGTTTGTGACTGTGTCTCTGTCTGTCTCTCACTGCGTGTGTGTCTCTCTCTGTCTCACTCTCTCTCTCTCTCTCTGTCTCTGTCTCTCTCTCTCTCCCTGCCTCTCTGTCTGTGTGTGTGTGTGTGTACAACTAACAAACCCAACACCAATAAAAAATAACTCAATAACAACACTAATAACAATAACACTAAAAATAACTCCAATAACAACACTATAGAATTATTAGCATTTGTAATTATTATTATTATTATTATTAGTAGTAGTAGTAGTAGTAGTAGTAGTACATGTGTGTTATATATGTGTGTGTTATATATATATGTGTGTTATATATGTGTATTTTCTTTTCTTTATTATTTCTAGGATGGACTGGGACTCTTGTTGTTGTGAAGTGCTGAGATGAAGTGTTGGTTTGTATGTGTGTGTGTGATTCAAATGTGTCATACTAGATGGTGACACACACACATACACACACAGACACAGTGGAGCTTCATGGTGTTGGTTGGGAAGGCTACTAATAATTACTCTACAAAGATATTTCAGTCAACAGATTACCAATATGTTTGTTGATGGGGTGGTATTGTTGGCCAGACTGTCTGTCCCAACAGTCCAGAGTCCCAGCAGTCCAGCAGAGTCTGGTTGACAAAAGCCATGCTGATGCCGACACCCACAAAAGGCAGTGAGGGAGAATGGTGTTGGTTGTGTGTTGTATATATGTGTGTAACTTTTTACTCTACCAAGATATTACAGTCAACAGGTTACCATTATGTTTGTTGATGGGGTGGTGTTGTGATTAAGGAGAATGGTGTTGGTTGTGTGTTGTATATATGTGTGTAACTTTTTACTCTACAAAGATATTACAGTCAAAAGCTTACCATTATGTTTGTTGATGGGGTGGTGTTGTGATTAAGGAGAATGGTGTTGGTTGTGTGTTGTATATATGTGTGTAACTTTTTACTCTACCAAGATATTACAGTCAACAGGTTACCATTATGTTTGTTGATGGGGTGGTGTTGTGAAGGAGAATGGTGTTGGTTGTGTGTTGTTGTATGTGTGTAACTTTTTACTCTACCAAGATATTTCAGTCAACAGGTTACCGCCTCCTTGATGGGGGTGGGGAGATTTTGTGGCGGTTTGGCCCCCGTAGCTTCCTTCCTTGGCAGCCCGGGGAGTGGGGTGTCCCACGACGTAGACGCCGCCACTCCAGGACCAGTTCTGTTGTTGTTGTTATGTGACATACAGAACTTTGGAAGAATGACAACACTCAGCCCACCCAAACCATCACAAGGCTACACACACATACACACACACAGCCCACCCAAACCATCACAAGGCTACACACACACACACACACACACACACACACACACATGTATTTCATTCCATTTACCATACATAATATATTTGTGTAAATTTATGTCTATATTTATGTTTACTTTTCAATTTGTATTATTAGGTATATTTATATATATATTTATATGTCAATGTCCCTATATGTCTGTATGTCCCTATATGTCTATGTCCCTATATGTCTGGACTACTGAAGCACATCCCAGGGAAATGGGACCACAGCTTACTGGACCTTGGAGTCTGTATGGCCCTATATGTCTGTATGGCCCTATAGGTCTGTATATGTCTGTATGTCCCTATATGTCTGGACTACTGAAGCACATCCTATAGGGAAATGGGACCACAACTTACTGGACCATGGAGTCTGTATGTCCCTATATGTCTGTATGTCCCTATATGTCCCTATATGTCTGGACTACTGAAGCACATCCCAGGGAAATGGGACCACAACTTACTGGACCATGGAGTCTGTATGGTCCTACATGTCTGTATGTCCCTATATGTCTGTATGTCCCTATATGTATATGTCCCTATATGTCTGGACTACTGAAGCACATCCCAGGGTAATGGGACCACAGCTTACTGGACCAGGGAGTCTGTATGGCCCTATAGGTCTGTATATGTCTGTATGTCCCTATATGTCTGGACTACTGAAGCACATCCCAGGGTAATGGCACCACAGCTTACTGGACCAGGGAGTCTGTATGGTCCTATAGGTCTGTATATGTCTGTATGTCCCTATATGCCTGGACAACTGATGCACATCCCAGGGTAATGGGACCACAGCTTACTGGACCAGGGAGTCTGTATGGTCCTATAGGTCTGTATATGTCTGTATGTCCCTATATGCCTGGACAACTGATGCACATCCCAGGGTAATGGGACCACAGCTTACTGGACCAGGGAGTCTGGGGGCTATAATATTTATACATGATATGATATGCTATAAATATACTCTATAATATGTTTATCTTTATAAACTCAATATTATTTGTGTACTTTTCAATTTATATCATTACCATATACTTTTTAATCTACATTGACATCTATATTTATTTTATATATATATATATATATACTTATATTTGCTATATGTTTATATAATATTAATATTATTTGTGTTGTCTTAAGGAGAGGTTGTTGTGTTGTTGGTAAATCTACAACAACAACAACTGTGTATTCCTACAAACAACAACAACAGGCCACCATTATTATTATTATTATTATTATTGTTAATCTGGTGGTGTTTGTTTCGTGACATACTTTGTGGGAATCAACACACTACAATGTACTAAGAGCATAAATTATATACTGTGTTCTGCCATTATTATATGTTGGAACAAAATAATTTATACTTTTCTCTTTTCTTTACAGACATATATTGGATGTGTGTGTGTGTTACTACTACTACTACTACTACTACTACTACTACTACTACTACTATTACTACTACTACTACCACTACCACTACTACTACTACTACCACTACCACTACCACTACTACTACCACCACTACCACTACCACTACTACTACTACCACTACTACTACATCTTCAACTACTACAGGTTGCAACGAGGGAGCATCGCTGGCGTGTATGAGTGTGTGTGTGTGTATGTGTATTGTATTTGTGTGTGTATGTGTATTGTATTTGTGTGTGTATGTATTACCAAGGATGAGAGACAGTATTGTCTCTCATCCTTGTGTATTATTAGAATGTACAATGTCAGGATTTTAATAAAATTGTAATTAACTTAATAAATTGTCAGTATGTATTTGATTATATATATATGTATGTATTGTATTGTATTAATAAATTGTCAGTATGTATTTGATTATATATATATGTATGTATTGTATTGTATTAATAAATTGTTAGGATGTATTTGATTATATATATATGTATGTATTGTATTAATAAATTGTTAGGATGTATTTGATTATATATATATATATGTATGTATTTAACTAACGCAAGGCAACTTGCACATGTATAACTAATGCAAGGCAACTTGCAACATGTAATTGCCCCCCTACAGTTGCTGTTGACCACACTCTGTGTAGAGGGTGTGGTCATCGCCGGGTCCTCTGGAGAGGGCTCGGCGTCATCGGACCAGGTTAGTACTAACCTTTACATTACACAATGGTATTGGTTTGTAAGCTGACCAACCAAAAGCTTTGTGTGCTTACAAACCAATACCAACCACTGTGGAATGGACCCAATATCTTTTGTTTAATTTAAGTATTTTTATGTTGATGTGTAAATCAAACATAGTTTTTCAATTAAAACTTTAAACAATTAAAACTTTATACAATTTGATAATTTATTTAGATTTTGGACTTCATAATATTTCATGATTAAACTTAGACTTAATTAGACTTAACAAATATTTAAATAAAACCTTTTGAGTAATTTTTGTTATTCATTTAATAGTAACAATTAAACTATGTAATAAAAATAATAAGTATAATTATTAATCCATGACATATTTATTTATTTTTCACTTCGGCTGTTGGTTGATCTACTACTACTACTACCACTACCACTACTACTACTACTACTACCACTACTACTACTACTACTACTACTACTACTGCCACTACTACTACTACTACTACTACTACTACTACTGCCACTACTACTACTACCACCACCATCGCCTTCACATCGTCTGTTATAAAATGGTGAGTAATTTAACCATTAGTTCCAAAATAATACAATAACTTCTTTTTACAGATTTTCATACACTTTTTTTTACAGATTTTAATACAATAACTTTTTTTTACAGAGTTTAATACAATAACTTTTTTTTTACAGAGTTTAATACAATAACTTTGTTCACAGATTTTAATGCAATAATTTCCTTTACAGATTTTAATGCAATAATTTCCTTACAGATTTTAATGCAATAATTTCCTTTACAGATTTTAATGCAATAATTTCCTTTACAGATTTTAATGCAATAATTTCCTTACAGATTTTAATGCAATAATTTCCTTACAGATTTTAATACAATAATTTCCTTTACAGATTTTAATACAATAACTTTTTTTTTTTACAGATTTCAACAATATTTTTTTCATTTTTTTAGATTTTTTTTCATTTTTTACAGAATTTTTTTTTCATTTTTTTAGATTTTTTTTTCATTTTTTTAGATTTTTTTTTTCAATAAAAATTTAAAAAATATGCATTGCTTGTTTTTTAATCTTTTGGTGTGAGTCATTGATAAAATTAATTACGAAGGTAAAACTTAAAAATAATAAAAAATGAAAAGAATTGAAATAAAATGAAAATAAACGAATAATAAATGGAAGATAAAAATGAAAATAATAAAAAATAAAATAAAATGCAAATGAACCTATTTTTTTAATATTTAAATGCTAAATAAATAAAAAATATAAATTGGTGTTATTAACTTGTGGAGAGTGAAGGGGGTTGTGTTATAGTTAGGGGGGACAGGCTTGGGGAGAGGGGAGGGTTAGGGGGGTGCGGGAATAGGCTTTCTACCCCCCCCCCCCAAAGCCTGTGCCCCTATTCCCGCACCCCATTAAGCACCCCCGAAACCTCCCTCAAGCCTGTCCCCCTATTCCCGCACCC
>JAWQEG010002920.1:165000-169674 GCA_033782935.1 Petrolisthes cinctipes | reverse complement strand
GTGGGTCGTCGATATAAGATAATTAAATATAACACATTATATGATCATTTTAATACAGACTCATACATGCAGTAAATCACATAATATTGTCTGTGTGCTAATGAATAACAGAAGCCTTGGGAAAAAATTTGGTGTTAGTTTTCAATGAGGGAATGTGAGTGTAAAATGTTGGATAATGAATAACTGAGTGTAAAATAATGAATAATGAATAAGAGAAGCTTGTGGAAAACATGAATGAAAAATGAAGTGTGGGTAGTTATAAGTATATATTCATTAAGTATAATATCTATAGGGTTAATTAACTGTAGCTGCTTCTTTCACAACTACTGTACGATGATCAAAAGAGAAGAGTGAGTACGAGAGGTGTGTGTCAAAACAGATGAGAGAATTTATATATCCTTGGTGATATTTTTTCTAACTCTGATAACTGAAATGATAAAAAAAAAATTGTATGGGAGGTGTGGTGTGTGATGAAAACTGAAAGAATTTATATACATTTTTCTTAGTATATAGATAAATGATATAAGATCTGTAATAATTCAGTACACCTTTTTCTTAATTAACTCTGATAACTGAAATAATAAAAAGTGTGTATGAGAGGTGTATGCATCAATCTAATTCATCGTATATATGTATGTATGTAAGAATGAATAATACCTGTGGTCGTCAACGAAAGCTAGCTTAGTATACGATGGCTGTGTAGTGTGTGTGTGTGTGTGTGTGTGTATCAGTGGAATCATCGTATAACACTATGAAACCATCGCCAACACAGTGAGTAAAATAATGTTCTTGCATACGGTGATATTAATTAAAGTGGTAATTCTGTTTTGTTCATTGGTTGGAGGAATCAAAAACCTTAAAAAAAAAAAAAAAAAAAAAAAAAAAAAAAAAAAAATAATAATAATAATAATAATAACAATCTCTCCCCTTAAGGTGGTAATTTTTTTTTTTTTTTTTTTTCCTCCAAAGTATATAATTTTATGCTAGGAAACAGGACCAGCAGAAGAGCAAAAATAATGGTGTTCTGTCTGTTGCTGCTTGAAAAAAAATAGTTTGGAGGATTCAGTTTCTGCTCCAGATTTACCAACACAAAAAAACTTCCACCTTAAGGACTCTGTGATCATGTATAAAAATTGGAGGCTTCTGATCCTTCTGACTATCCAACGAAACAAGCTCCTTCAATGTAGATGGTGTTTCGTGGCATCATTTGAAGGACTCGTTTACCTCCTATATTCTGACTACATCACAGGCTCCCTTAATTAAATGGAAATCTATCTATGCTTACTGAATTTTGTTTTGTGTGGATTCAAGTCTGCCATTTTATTTATTAATTAATTAAGGAGGAAGTTTTGTGTGGTAAATCTGGATAAAGGAGAAAGATTATTATTATTATTATTATTTTTTTTTTTTTTTTTTTTTTTTTTTGAAGGTTTCTGATTCCCCCAACCAAACTAAGCCACGAAACAACTGATCTTCTTTTAGTATAATTGAGGTGTTTGTTTGGTGACATGGTTAGGAGGAAATCTGTATAGCTCTTTAATTTATTGATAACAGGTACCAAGGAATAATGTTTAAGAATTGAGGAAGTGAATTCTTGAAGTAACCCGAACAGAGAGAGAGAGAGAGAGAGAGAGAGAGAGAGAGAGAGAGAGAGAGAGAGAGGAGAGAGAGAGGAAGGGTCAGGGTGATAAATAGAGAGAGAGAGAGAGAGAGAGAGAGAGAGAGAGAGAGAGAGAGAGAGAGAGAGGAAGGGTCAGGGTGATAAATAGAGAGAGAGAGAGAGAGAGAGAGAGAGAGAGAGAAGAGAGAGAGAGAGAGAGAGAGGGTCAGGGTGATAAATAGAGAGAGAGGGAGAGAGAGAGAGAGGAAGGGTCAGGGTGATAAATAAAGAGAGAGAGAGAGAGAGAGAGAGAGAGAGAGAGAAAAGGTCCGGGTATTAAATAAAGTGAACACACACACACACACACACACACACACACACACACACACACACAGGTCAAACAGAGGTCGTAGGAGTCGGTCACGCTTGGATCACCTGTGTGTGTGTGCGTGTGTGTGTGTGTGTGTTATTATTATCATTATTATTAATTATTATTATCATTATTATAATTATTTCTATTATTATTATTTTTATTATTCTATTATTATGATCATTATTATAATTATTTCTATTATTATTATTTTTATTATTCTATTATTATTATTATTATTATTATTATTATCATAAAGGGGTACAGTTGTCAGCACTTATAACGAGCACAGGCAGCGTTGTCAGTCCTCCCCTCCTGTACCAGTTATAAGTGCTGGCAACTGTACTGTATTTGGAGGTGAACTGAAGGACTACTGATTCTCCAAACTACTCCATAAACACCAAGGAAATAGAGGAAAGGAGGGACAGTAAACACCAAGGAAATAGAAGGAAAGGAGGGACAGTTAACACCAAGGAAATAGAAGGAAAGGAGGGACAGTTAACACCAAGGAAATAGAAGGAAAGGAGGACAGTTAACACCAAGGAAATAGAAGGAAAGGAGGGACAGTTAACACCAAGAAATAGAAGGAAAGGAGGGACAGTTAACACCAAGGAAATAGAAGGAAAGGAGGGACAGTTAACACCAAGGAAATAGAAGGAAAGGAGGGACAGTTAACACCAAGGAAATAGAAGGAAAGGAGGACAGTTAACACCAAGGAAATAGAAGGAAAGGAGGGACAGTAAACACCAAGGAAATAGAAGGAAAGGAGGGACAGTTAACACCAAGGAATAGAAGGAAAGGAGGACAGTTAACACCAAGGAAATAGAAGGAAAGGAGGGACAGTAAACACCAAGGAAATAGAAGGAAAGGAGGGACAGTAACACCAAGGAAATAGAAGGAAAGGAGGGACAGCAAACACCAAGGAAATAGAAGGAAAGGAGGGACAGTAAACACCATGGAAATAGAAGGAAAGGAGGGACAGTTAACACCAAGGAAATAGAAGGAAAGGAGGGACAGTTAACACCAAGGAAATAGAAGGAAAGGAGGGACAGTAAACACCAAGGAAATAGAAGGAAAGGAGGGACAGTTAACACCAAGGAAATAGAAGGAAAGGAGGGACAGTTAACACCAAGGAAATAGAAGGAAAGGAGGGACAGTTAACACCAAGGAAATAGAAGGAAAGGGAGGACAGTTAACACCAAGGAAATAGAAGGAAAGGAGGGACAGTAAACACCAAGGAAATAGAAGGAAAGGAGGGACAGTTAACACCAAGGAAATAGAAGGAAAGGAGGGACAGTTAACACCAGGAAATAGAAGGAAAGGAGGGACAGTTAACACCAAGGAAATAGAAGGAAAGGAGGGACAGTTAACACCAAGGAAATAGAAGGAAAGGAGGACAGTAAACACCAAGGAAATAGAAGGAAAGGAGGGACAGTTAACACCAAGGAAATAGAAGGAAAGGAGGGACAGTAAACACCAAGGAATAGAAGGAAAGGAGGGACAGTTAACACCAAGGAAATAGAAGGAAAGGAGGGACAGTTAACACCAAGGAAATAGAAGGAAGGAGGGACAGTAAACACCAAGGAAATAGAAGGAAAGGAGGGACAGTTAACACCAAGGAATAGAAGGAAAGGAGGGACAGTAAACACCAAGGAAATAGAAGGAAAGGAGGGACAGTTAACACCAAGGAAATAGAAGGAAAGGAGGGACAGTTAACACCAAGGAAATAGAAGGAAAGGAGGGACAGTAAACACCAAGGAAAAGAAGGAAAGGAGGGACAGTTAACACCAAGGAAATAGAAGGAAAGGAGGGACAGTTAACACCAAGGAAATAGAAGGAAAGGAGGACAGTTAACACCAAGGAAATAGAAGGAAAAGGAGGGACAGTTAACACCAAGGAAATAGAAGGAAAGGAGGGACAGTTAACCACCAAGGAAATAGAAGGAAAGGAGGGACAGTTAACACCAAGGAAATAGAAGGAAAGGAGGGACAGTAAACACAAGGAAATAGAAGGAAAGGAGGGACAGTTAACACCAAGGAAATAGAAGGAAAGGAGGGACAGTTAACACCAAGGAAATAGAAGGAAAGGAGGGACAGTTAACACCAAGGAAATAGAAGGAAAGGAGGGACAGTAAACACCAAGGAAATAGAAGGAAAGAGGGACAGTTAACACCAAGGAAATAGAAGGAAAGGAGGGACAGTAAACACCAAGGAAATAGAAGGAAAGGAGGGACAGTAAACACCAAGGAAATAGAAGGAAAGGAGGGACAGTTAACACCAAGGAAATAGAAGGAAAGGAGGGACAGTTAACACCAAGGAAATAGAAGGAAAGGAGGGACAGTTAACACCAAGGAAATAGAAGGAAAGGAGGGACAGTAAACCCAAGGAAATAGAAGGAAAGGAGGGACAGTAAACACCAAGGAAATAGAAGGAAAGGAGGGACAGTTAACACCAAGGAAATAGAAGGAAAGGAGGGACAGTTAACACCAAGGAAATAGAAGGAAAGGAGGGACAGTAAACACCAAGGAAATAGAAGGAAAGGAGGGACAGTAAACACCAAGGAAATAGAAGGAAAGGAGGGACAGTAAACACCAAGGAAATAGAAGGAAAGGAGGGACAGTTAACACCAAGGAAATAGAAGGAAAGGAGGGACAGTTAACACCAAGGAAATAGAAGGAAAGAAGGGACAGTTAACACCAAGGAAA
>JAWQEG010002920.1:35000-160000 GCA_033782935.1 Petrolisthes cinctipes | reverse complement strand
AGTACGTTAGAGTGCCTTGATTCCTCCAAAGTATGGCATGCAGCAAAACAGGATCAGAATAACAAATAGAATGGTGGCTGGCCTGTTGTTTGAAGCAGTTTGGGGGAATTAGTTGCTCCAGATTTACTACACCACATATACCCCGTTAACTTTGCAAGGTCACATGCAGCCACTCCCTCTCACTTCTTTAACTGCCCCTCATTTCCTTCTATTTCCTTCGTGTTTACTGTCCCACCTCTCTATCACCTTCTCCCTGTCCCTCCTTTCACTCTATTTTCTTCGTGTTTGTTTGCTGTCCCACCTCTCTATCACCTTCTCCCTGTCCCTCCCTTCCTTCCATTTCCTTCGTGTTTCCTGTCCTACCCAAGATCTAGAATACCTTGGTCCACCTCTCTATCACTTTCTCCCTGTCCATCCTTTCACTCTATTTTCTTCGTGTTTGTTTGCTGTCCCACCTCTCTATCACCTTCAACTGTCCCTCCTTTCCTTCTATTTCCTTCGTGTTCCATTGCTGTCTCCCCTCTCTATCACCTTCTCCTTCATTCTACAGGGTCATCCAGGTCTATAGGGCGATCTTCTATTAACCTCAAATCAATTATCCAAAACCATTCAAGAACACACACACACACACACACACACACACATCACATCACATCATTTTCCTTCTTACTGTCAAGGAAAGACTCTAGTGTTGGTGAATTGGAGGGCTACTGATTCCTCCAATTAAACACTACCAGGCAACACACAACCTCAATGTTCCTAACAGGGAGGGATTGTGCCTCGTGTGTGTGTGTTTGTATTTCAGTTGTATAGAGTGAGTGAGCTATATTAAGTGGTGAACAATGACAAGATGAGTAAGTTAAGAGTATTATCCTATAATTATCATAACAAATATTCAAAACCATTCACAATCACACAGACGAGACAAAAACCTCTAACCTCTCATGTGTGTGCATTATGTATTTCAGTTGTATCGAGTGAACAAGCTATAGTCACAACAAGATGAGTGAAGTGAGAGTGTTATCCTTCCTGGTGATGATGTTGGTGGTGTTGTTGTCAGTCACCACACCTCAAGCTGCACCTCGATCACCACCATTCTACAGGCCAGGTATACAATAGTACTTTATTATTATTACTTCATTCACGTTATTATTATTATTATTATTATTATTATTATTATTATTATTATTATTCAGGGGGAGATTCTTTTGAGGGTAATTTTTTTGGTGGGCTACCGATTCCTCCAAACTATAATATATGCTACGAAACAGATCCCCAATTAATTTATAAAGTAACAATAGGGTGGTTTTTCCTAATGAATATTTTTAAAATGTTGTTTATGTCTGTTTAACTCGCCTAATTTAGTTAATCTTTTATTATTTTTGTTTACGTCTGTCTACAACTCACCTAAATAACTTAACGAATCTTCTTTTCTTTTTGTTTACATCACCTAACCTAACAAACTTTTTCTTGTTTTGTTTACATGTGCAGGGAGTCCGTGTGAGCGTCACTGTACTAGGGAATACGAGCCTCTGTGTGGGAGTGACGGCAGGACATACAACAACCGATGTATATTCAAGATTGGACAGTGTTACAACTACAGACTCACATTCACCAGGCCTGGACGATGCTACTAAAGAAACACACATGCAATGGGGATATAATGAGGGTATGATGGTGACACTCCTTCATCCACGACCCCCTGACACTCCTCCATCCACGACCCCCTGACACACCTCCATCCACGACCCTCTGCCTGACACGCCTTTTATATTCTACCATGTATCATGAAGCTTTCATTATATGCCACTAAACAGATGACTTCAATATAATGATACGAGTAAGGAATTTAGTGTGTAGAATATTTAGAAGGAATCACTATAGTACACCTTCAGTTCACTCACGTACAGTCGGCAAAAAAAAAAAACATTGGAACCACCCTTACATTGAAATTAATTAAACCTATCCATAAGGGGGTTCCAATACTTCTTTTGCCGACTGTACATATATCTACTTTTTATGGGGGTAGTAATATACTTCTCGTACATACATACATTAGAGTACCTTGATTCCTCCAAAGTATGCCAGGAAACAGAACCGGTTGAACAATAATAATGGTGACATGTGTTCCTTGGAATACTTTGGAGGAACCAGTAGTTGCTCCAGATTTATATACCACCAACCAACACTGCATGTACAGTCACGAGCACTAATAAGTATACAGCTTTGACTGAAGCTTTGACCAGTCCAATTCACCAACGAACAAATTCCAATGGAGATGTTATTGTGCATTTATTTACTGTCTCTAGGTATATCCGAAGCACACCTGAATATTTATTAGTCCTCGTGACTGTACAATGGAGATGTTATTGTGCATTGATTCACTGTCTGTATGTATTTGAAGCACACCTGAATACGTATTAGTACTCATGACTGTACAATGGAGATCTTATTGTGCATTTATTAACTGTTTCTAGGTATTCAAAGCACACATGAATACTTATTAGTGCTCGTGACTGTACTACCCCCCCCCCCTCCCCCCACTAAAGGTTATATGTTTGACATTCTCCAGGACATTCAAATCAACGTCACTATTTGACACACTTCCTGAGTTGATTAATTAAGGGGAGATTCTCTTGTTGACAAATTGGAGGGCTACTGGCTGATTCCTCCTAACTATGCCAGAAAACAGACACCCTCAGTGGTAGGATCTGTTTCATGGCATAGTTTGGAGGCATCAGCAGAGACCTTCCAAGTTACCAACAACAACAAAATCCCCCCTTAAGGACCCTGTGATCGTGGATGGGAATTGGAGGCTTCTGTGATTCCTTCTAACTATGCCACGAAACACACTCCTTCCATAATATAGCCTTGGTGGTGTTTTGTGGCAATGTTTTAAGGACTCGTTTACCTCCAATTTTCTGACTACATCACAGGGTCCCTTTAAGAATCTATCACACTGCTGACACGTATTTCCTCCGTTTTCCGTCCATCATCCTACGAACAAGAAGAGCTAACTAATCTGCCTGGAATAGATTCGGCCTTGTCTTCTACACCTCATAAAAAAAAACGGGTTGGATGACGTAGCGAGGATTAAAATAGTCCCTTGTGATATTTGGTTATAGTTGTCTTAATACCACTCCAACCAACAACACTCCAAGTCTCCAATCAACACAACAATAACAACCAACACTACTCCAACCAACACAACAACAACAACAACCAACACTACAACAACCAACACTACTCCAACCAACACTACTCCAAACACAACAACAACAACCAACACTACTCCAAACAACAACAGCAACAACAACAACCAACACTACTCCAACCAACACAACAACAACAACCAACACTACTCCAACCAACACAACAACAACAACCAACACTACTCCAAACCACAACAACAACAACGTCTGTTCGATCATTCACATTCACCCTGCATTTGTAACTCTATAACAATTCCTTATATAAAAATAAAATGTATTCAATTATTATACTGTGCCATTTTGTTGTTGTTTTTATGATCCTTTATGTGACTAATCTTTATAGGTAATAAAATTAATATACTTTAAGAGAGGTACTGCATGGTTGCTTTAAGAGGGTAATAGTAATAGTAATATATACATTTTTGGTAGGTTAGAGTGCCTTCATTCCTCCAAACTATGACAGAAAACATGACCAGATTTTTAAAAAATAAATAAAATACAGGTATTGTTAGACAGAACAGCAGGGAATATGGTAAATATTGAAAGAATTACCGTTATCGCGTATGGTTTCTCTACCTTCATTACCCACTTATTCAGACCATTCTAAAACTATTTTCTTCTATGGCATTTCCTCCACAAATTTCCAAGATAGGGCATATTCAAATGGGGCATTTTGAAATTAGCCTGACCTTACCTAACCTAGACCGCATCAGACTACCGGAACCTAACCTGGGCAAACTACCGGAAAATAACCGTGATAAAGTACAGGAAATGACCGGAGCAAAATACTGGGACCTAGCTGGATCTGGCAACACTGCTACAAAACGGTAATTCTTTCAATAAATACCGGGAAGGTATCCTCACTCCTATGTTGTGGGAGAAAAGGAGAGAGAACTAAAGGAGGAAATCCACCACCACCCTTCAGGGGATGGTATACTTTTGGTACATCAGAGTGCCTCGGGTCCTTCAAAGTATACCAGGAAACAGGACCAGATGAACAGAAATAATGGTGGCCTGTTGTTTGGAATAGCTTTGAGGAATCGGTTGCTCCAAATATACCAACAGCTACTACCCCAATTAACAAGTGTCTGATACATGACTTAAAGGTGGGGGAGGAAGGAGTAATCATAAGGAGTAGACACAACACACGGCTCACATCGCCAAGAGGGATTAGTCATCTGTGGGTCCGTATTTATAAAAGTAAAGTTTACTCCAAAGCTAATATTTTGTTCGTAAGCTTTCATTTTGATCGTGGCAAGGACTAGGACCCACTGCTTCTAAACGAGTCTGAAACGTTGTGGTGAGATCAGTGATGCAGTATTACAAACTTCAAACAAATGTAAACTCCAAGATGAGATACATTACAAATACTGTCCCTGCATGACTTGGATGTCCCTGCTTAATACAGTACTGTGGTTTCAGACACATGTGTATACCTCACATGTTTAGTACATTCTAATATCTGTACTTAATATGTGGGCCGGTTGTTTAGTACCACAGAGAGACCTCAAACCCAAATTTTCTTTGTTCATTCGTTACATTACACACCTCCCGCTGCACTTGTAGCCAGGTTCAATTCCCGAATCAGTGGAATTATTGGACAATTTTCCCAGCCCCCTATGTCCCTGTTCACCTAGCAGTGAGTAGGTACCCAGCTATAAAAGTGAGGATTACAACCTTGTAGGCTTGGGGAAGAAGTGTTGATGTAACAACACTGACTGTCTTAATTGACCTATAATGAGTCGATAAGCATAAAGCCCAAAATCATCAGCTTATTGTAGCAAAGAATCGGTCTCATTCCTGCCTCCCTGCAGAGTGCAGAGTCCTTAAGCATTAGCCTATGTCTTCCTATGGTCAGATTTTAAAGATTAAAGAAACATACCTCAGGTCTAGAAGACCATGTACACCGAGGGAGGTGATAGAAAGGTAGTTCCTATAATCAGAGATAATTTTTTCTTTTTTTGTGGCATTTTAGTGTGCTCCTGAAAGTCCTTGAAAATAATCAACTTTAAAATCAGTAAGTTGTCTCTGATGCTGACATGATATATCATATATGGAACACTTGCCTCAGTTGTACCTTTATCTTCTCCCTAACATTTACTGTACCATTAAAATGGGAGCAATCTGATCTTACTGGAGCCATAATACTGTACTGTACCAATGAATTCACAATAAAATAAAATATACTGTATATACAAAAAAGGGTATGCTTCTTATTTATTGGGAGTAAAAACCTCTACAGACAAACAACATATTGTTGTAACAAACTCCCATATTTTTGGCAATGGTGCTGGATAGAGACAGAGTTGTGAGAATGATTATTAGGAAGGGGTATTTGGGAGATTCTTTTATTGTCCTCTTATCCTCCATAAAAAACAGGTTCTTTTCTCAATGCAGGACCAATTTTGAAAAATGATGTGACAAAATATGCTGAGACCAGTTGTCATTCTATCCAAGGAAAGCTGTGCCCACATAATGTATGAGGATAAAACAGTTAATGACTTTATGAGTTGGGGGATAAGTTTAAGAAAACAGTTTTTTTTAAAGTATTTTAGGCAGTGTGCAGTATTAATGAATTCGTCTTATGCTCAGAGGATTCAATACATAATTTCCAAGAAAACTGGTGATCAACTATACAGTATTGTCATCATCGTCATCAATACCCCATTTCCCTCTTTTCAAGGGGATGCTCTAGTGCCATTGCAGGACCCTTGACAAGCAAGGGGTCCAACACTGAGGCTGTATGAACCTTTTGTGGGATCATTGTTAGACAGCAGGGTCCCCAACCCTCACATCCTCCCTCCATCATAAGGGATATGAGGCTGACTGCATCATTGACAGAATCAAATTTTACAACAAAAATAAACAAATCTCAATGTTTTAAAGGTTGGCATGTACTTAGAGGATAAGTACAACTGGAGTACTTCATTGGCAACTTTTATATCATCTCCTGTAACAATAAATGGAAAAAGAAAATGTGGCAAAGCCAACATAAGTGGTATTTATTTTAACTTAATTCACCATCTATATATACAAACCCATAGGATTCCATACAGTACAGCTATTTAATGCTAAATAAATGTGATACCGGTACTGGTAAATGATCAAGTATCCTTAGATGCTTGTACAAATCTCTGCTTTGTGATATTTAAACACTTTCTTCTCTTAATGGTTGGAGGCGCTGCCGGGGCGTTATGTTGTGAGCTGCCCAAGCCAGCACGACCCACCACTGGCACAGTCTGGATCTGGGGAAACATAAGGTTGTTAACACGTCTTTATTATATTCCTAGAGTGGTACGCCATTCTTATCATAATTCCTTAGTTCAAAGATGAGTAATATATACTTTTTCATCTTTGGTGATCCACTGTGAAGTAAATATTTGATACCGTATATGAGATTGAAACTTACATATTCTGGCATGTAAAATCAATCTATCTAACTCTTTAAGTCCGACTCTCAATGATCGTTGTGGGCATTTTTGTTTTTATGAAATTAATTAGTGTAATATCAATCATACAAATCGCACAAGAAACTAGAGGAACTACTGTATTTCTGACCATGATTTTAGCAGGAATAGGTTACATTCAGTGTTAACTAATACTGCCAATAGAGATTCACTTGATAAGGATGGTGGTGGTGGATTTCCTCTTCTCTCCTCCTTTCCTCCCACCACATGAGGATTAAGATACACTCCCTGCTGCTCTCTCAGACTAGATATAAAGTAATTCATGTGTACTTTACTTCCTTCAGTAATTCATGTGATGTTTACTGGTAAAAAGTATGTATGTATAAATCATGTATATCTTGCAAACTTCAAAATGAATGAATCTCTTACCCCGTGTGTTTCTGTCCAGAATCGTGCCAAATATGTTCTTCAACAAGGCAAAAAATCTTTCATCTATGCCAAGTGTAATGACCTTTCCAATTCATCATCCAGAACCTCTCCAAAAGTCTCTGGAGCAACTTAACTTCCACTTTCCCTCCTCTTACCCTTCTTGATGGTAATGTTGCCATCTCTTCACTTGATTATTAAGCTGCATTCAAACCTTTACCTTAAACTCTACTCTGTATGATTCCAACACTATTCCTCCATTTCCTCCCCCCTCCAACTTACTTATGCCTACCATTATAATCTGTTCTAAGGAAGTATACTCTGCCCTCTCTGGCCTTGACACTCAGAAGGTGTACAGTCCAGATGGAATTCTTTCTGTTGTTCTCAAGACCTGATCTTCCCGAGTTGACTCCTTACCTAAGCAAACTTTTCTGCCTCTGTCTGTCATTTAACACATTTCCTTCCTGATTGAGATTTGCTCTGATACAACCTATTCCAAAACTGGGTAACCACTCTCAACCCATTGCCCATTGCTCTCACCTCTTGCTTATTTGAAGTCTTTGAATCCATCTAAAACTACAAAATTCCTTGCCACGACCTACTTTCTGCTGGTCAGTATGGTATCCATCAGTGGCACCATACTGGCAATCTTCTAGCCCTTCTTTCTGATTCATGGTCATCCTCTAATGGGAACTTCATTGAATCTTCTCTGTTGTGTTAGACATATCTAAATTTGTTCTATCCTTCCCTCTGCACCTTTATATCTCATTTCCTGGCCCTTTCTGTCCCTCTTTCTGTTAATCTGATTTCATATTCCTCCATTGGCTCTGAACCCCCTATTGAAAAATAGAAAAATGGTGTACTGATGATGTCATGCACCCTCCAAATACTGTTTGGTCATTCATTTTTCCTACAGGTCAAGACTCATCCTATATACCCCCTTATATTCACTAATAAATCCCTGCCTGTGGCCACATACTCTACACATTCAGTGAGTGAAAAAGAAAATTACAAAGACAAGAGGCAGCAAAATAAGGTCTTTAGCAATACCAAAGATGCACCATGGGTGTGCTATGCTTTCCAAAATATTTGTGAGAAATGTCGGAAAAACAAAACTGGCCCGACATCTTTCTAACAAAACTGTTACCTCCAATCATGGTTTATAATTTTTTCCTCGTCAAAATCACAGTAGAAAACAAATTCACACAGCTTTCCTATACTTTCCATCACCTTAAGGGGAGAGACTCTACATCACAAAACAGGATCCCCTATTAGTAACATTGAGGTGAATTGTTTCCTGGCATAGATAGGAGGATTCAGTAGCCCTCCAAAGTGCTGATAAGAGATTAATTCAAATCAAGTACCTTACTGTACATATAATCACTTCCTGGAATGTAGTCAGCCCACTTAGCAAGTCAGGGTCTACACAGGATTAAAGGTCACAGTTTATGCTTGTTTCTTTGTCATTACAGTATAATCATTGTGCAATCGACCTACCACTGATCCATATGAACCTACCACTGATCTATATGAACCCTGGACAGACCTAGACACCTACACCATGATGAAACAAAACTGTAATGTAATGCTGTAACCTGCAATACATATTTATACATACCTGTACCTCATAATCCTACAGTAACATGTGGTATGTAGAAATCCTCAGAAAGTACTTATTATTTCATACATAGGAAAATAAGATCTAGTCAGTCAACAGGAGGCTATTGATTCTTCCAAACTGAGCCTCAAGTCAGACTACCAAGAAGGAACTGGTGGATATTTGGTTCTTTGTAAAATTTATGAGAATTCTACTGCCTCCAATTAACTGACGTCATCATATGTATCCAACCTTTAAGCAATCTAAATAATCTGATGTTAATCCAAGCATTAAGTCTGCAGTTTACAGTAACTGAAATAGTTTTTAATAATTCTACGTCTACTGTATTGTGTTTCCATCTGACATAATTAATAGCTTGTTACCTGGATGAAAAAATGCACAGTACAGTGAAACATTGCAGCCACTATTTCAGAGCTGATGTTTGCAATGCATATTAATAATGTCTTCTGGATATAATGTACTTAATGACAAGAAAATGTACTTACAGGTTCTGTTATACCAGTCTGTGATTTCCCAAGAGCTGTTCCCTCTGACCATCCCATTTTCTGTAGTAGTCCGAAGCCTTTGTTGTTTTCTCTCAAAGCACTGTCAATAAAAATGTTTAATTTTAACCCTTGGCTAATGGGAGGCTTTCTGACATTAGCCCAACAAACATATTGCACAAGCTAGACATAAATCAAGTCCCTTCTTTAAATATGGTGATAGTCAAAGAAAATTGTAAAAACTGCCATCAACTATATCACTGAGGGTTCACCTAGAAGAGATACACAAACATGTTTGGTGTTGCAAGAAACACAATATAAAACATCTCTCTCTGCATTAAAATCTGCTTACTATATCTTATAACATTCATAACCATGAAAACTATGAAAGCATAATTTGAAGTATAAAAAAATTTCTTTAAAATTACATTTTTCATTTACAGATAAACACATTATCTACTGTATAATTATACAGTACAGTACTGTACTGTAAGTAACATACTGTATGTCAAATGCTGAAGCTACTTGCTAAGAAAAACCCACTTTTTTCTTAGCATGTTGCTCTTCACGTCATTGTGAATTACCACTCCACGCTGAAGCTACTGTTCATTAATTACATAGCTAGATATATAGAGTAGCTATCCATTGATGGCTATGATATTGACAGTGAACTGGAGGCAACAAATTCCTCCAAACTATGCTATGAAACAGCCTCATACAGTGTAGCTGTTATTGCCACAGTTTGGAAGATTTAACAGCCTCTAATTTGTCAACACCAAAGTCCCTATAATTCTTGAAAACAGGGCTTTTCTACAGTCATTCCAAGCAAATTTTATTCATGTAAGACAAGAGGTGTCTTATATGGTTTGAAAGAGTTTTTAACTTTTGAACATTAGGAGTGCTTCCTTACAACAAGAATTACAGTATTTTAAAGAGATAAGCCAATGTTTTTTTAGTTATTTTTCTGAACCTGTTCCCTTAAAAATTGAGACCACTGCATCTCAACTGGGATTCTGCCTGAGGAGATTTACTCACAATTCAGTTGATGCAACTTCTGTTTTCTCAAATGGATTATCTGACCCAACTTCTGTTCTTCGTTTCTGGGCACGGTCAACATATGCTTCCTCAGCAATAAACTTCCCATCCCTGGATGATAATGCATACTTCTTCCGTATGGCTTTTAACTGTTTCTTCCGAGACTTTTCTTTTGATACAGATATTTTTTGTGAAGGTTCTGGAATGAGGAAAAAATTAAAGATGAATGGCCCCCTAAACAGTAGGTACTTTAATAAAAAAAACTATGTATATTTTAAATAAAAATATACAATGTCTGAAGCCAGTTAATGGATATACAATTAATAAACATCATCCTCTGTATCGTGAGGGCTTGAAGCAAACATGCATACATGAGACTATACACAGTACAATACACGTAGTCTAAATGGAAGCCATGTACTGTACTGGATAATGAGGGATTACTATGTTAAATTTTCCAACAGCATTATTTCTTACCAATGAATGTACCACTGGACTGACCTGAAGGTAGACGTGAGAGGACAATTCCTGGTTCACATTCATTGCAGGTCAAGTAGCCGGGATGAATATGACACACAACCTGAACTGTACCAAACTCCACCACCCATCCATGACCAACCTGACAACAAGAGAAAACACACATTATTCTACTTCACAAGGATTTCCAAGTACAGTACAGTATTGGGTTTAGTACTGCTTTGGCAAAAACACAACTGTATAATCCTTCCATATGTAGGCCTAGTCTTTTTTAAGGCTCCCCAAACAGTAGATACTTAAATAAAAAAAAATCTATATATATTTCAGTAAAAATAAAGACTCATTACATGCATCCATCCATTCATGCCTCTTTCTCAGGAGTGTTCCATTACTGTATGGGAATGGCTGTAACAGAAACAATAAAAAAGACAGTATAGTACTGTACTGTGTTTTTTTACTGCAGGGGACGCTTTTTCATATACTGTACACCATTTTGAATCTTTATCACCCATATTTCTCCTCCTCTGCTCTCTCTTTCTGTGACATCATCACAAAATTATTAATAAGTGGCATAGCTGAGAGGAGATTATTTCTTTTTTGTGGTGAGAACTAATGTGATAAAATTTCTAGGAAGTAGGTTGGTTAGTCTAGATGTCACATTTCTTGATACTGTATATATATCCTCATAAAATTGGCATGGAGAACTTTGAGATTAATACCTAAGTTTCTGTTGGACAATATTAATTTACTTATTATTACAGTACTGTATATCACTATGGCATTAAAACTTCTTGTGGCTGCCAATGCAGTTTACTGTATGTATCAGCAGTGAGTAGTGAGAGTAGAGTGACAGAAAGAGTTTGAGGAGGAGTATTTATATATGACATTTTGCTGCTGCTTCTTTGATCTGAAGAAAGAGTAGCCAAATGTTGTCAGTAAAGGTTCCTCCCCACAGTAATGCTGTTCCTTAATCTTTCTGTCATGTTAATGCATATAATTATTACAGAGGGAAAGTATAGTATTAATTATCCTTTGTTTCTGTAATTTTGAGGTATGCAATGCTTTTGAGAAACTGAAGGCTATTGATCCTTGCAAACTAAGCCACAAAACAGTACCTAAACTGAGGTAATTTGTTCATGACATTATTTGGAGGAAATGGTGACTATCGATTTACTGACAAAATCTTAAGCCTCTCAACTGTATACAACCAAATATTGACCTCGACTGGTTCACTGGGCTGGTGTGGTTGACTGAGGCGTGTGCCGTTGACGACCGTTCCGTTGCTACTCCCCAAGTCCTTCACAAAGTAGTGGTGGTCGTCAGATGCCTCAGAACTGTAGCTGAACTCTGCATGGGTCTACCAGGAAAATATCAAGTATGTGTCATGTACAATTATTGCTTTTTTATAATGGTTATATTGTTGCCTATAATTTGCTCTGAGTTAAGAAGATTTTCTCTTGTGCTGCTTCTCATTAGAGTACTTTTCATTCATGACACCAACATAAAGGAAGCAGCATGCATCAACTATTTCAATAATATTTTATTTAGAGATTCTGTAATGCAAACTTTCTTTGATAAAAATCTTAGTATTGGAATTTTTATATCAATGTTTGACAGGAAAGAACCACGGCACCTAGAATAACAAAACGCCAGATCTTCAATGAGGATTTTAAACCAAAACATTTGTATCCCTTAACTGTAATGATCTAGCTAAAATATTATGCACTATGCTGGAAAAGTAATACTGCATTGAAATTTATTCCTGGTGGGTGTTATGGCTCCTAAATATTAATATGGATATTTTCTATCGGCAACCTTTCTCCACAGCTTAAGAAATGTAAATATCAGTTATTCAGTTACCAATATTCCATACAGTGATTTCATGTGTGTTTGAATGAGTCTGTTATGCATAGTATAGTCTATTGTTCTTAAATCTTGGCATCTTGACTCTAAATTACAATACAGTACTGTACATAGGTTGAACATTGACAGCATAAAAAATATGTTCACTCAACAGTAGAAATTCATTTCAAGTTTATGTGTGTAGCACATTGTTGTCAATGTCAGCATGACCCAAGTTCATGATTAGAGCTGAACAGTAATCTTTAGGTCTATTTAAAATACCCCACAACAAATATGAGAGAGTCAGCAATTTGTTACTGAAACAAATTGATACAAGTACTACGTTAGTATGAGGTGTCATGAATGTTACATTAGTGTCTCAGACAGTCAGACAGTCAGACATAGGGTTGCATGAAGTACAGTATACCTTACTAATGGTGATGTCTGGCAGCTCCACCAGGTTGGTCTTTTCTCGACCCACTGTACCACCACTCAGTGTGACCAGGTGCAGTGTGCCCACCTTGACAGTTTCACTCCCGCCCCCCACTACCATCAGCCTCAGTGAGGGTGGCACATGGCTGCTCCCTGTACCCTCACCTAGATCTCCCATCCCATAGTGTGGGGAGGCCACGTATGTCTCCCTATCTGAGTCTGAAAATTAACAGAAAATAAGGAAACACAATCCATCAGCAGTACAAATTCTACATATTCTTATCACAGCCAAAATTAATCTATTTTCCAGCTAACTGCACAATAAACCTAATATTTTGTGTATATAGGTATGTGTGTGAATATTTACATAGTATGTGCATATGTGTGATTTGGCAATGACCTGGACCATGATATCAAGCTTGAGTCATGTACCTATCCATAGATGACAGAAGACCTGGATATGACACAAAAAATGTCCACTTTGCTGTAAAGGTACCAAAGCTGGAAAATGAACCCTTAAGTTCAAACCTCAAATTTTGTCTCACAGTTAAAAATAGCACAGTACTGTACAGTAAATTGAAGAAATCCACATTGAAGCAAGCCAACTGTGTCTAATTCAATACCTGACAACAACATCTACATCCATCCAATTGCTTCTTTGTCCTGCCTGAATATACTGTACAAGTCAAACACAGGAAGGTTGACTATATGAGTGCTGTACAACCTCAAGTGCAACTTCAAAACTAAATTTTCTGTCATCTATGCACAGTTATAATTCTAGTCGACAGATTCACAAACAAACTTACACAAAACTGATACTGTACTACTAAAAAAAAAAAAAAAAAAAAAAAAAAAAAAAAACAGGAACTGCTTGCCTGCCATCAGCTATAAAGTTAGCCTAAACCAGCTTACCTAGTGTAGTTTGTAGCTGTATTATTATAACACTGTTAATGTTATCTATGCCACCACACCTCTATTTCATTTTAGAGATGATGAACTACAAGAAACTTACCAATTTTCTAGTAACACATTGATACTGTTTTCCCCTTATTCATCCCATAATAAATTGAGTGAAAAAAAGAGAAAATAATGAACACAGCCAAATGAAGAATATTTCATAAGAAACCAATGGGGAGCCAAGACCACAAACAATGTGATTAAATAGAAAACATGATATTTATTCTACAGCCTGAGCAATGTCTGCCTCCAGACTCCTCTGTCCTGCATAAACACTCTTCCTTTTCTCCAACTCACACTCCTCTCTTCAATACACATCTCAATACCATTCCTTCACCTCATCCTAAGCTGCCCCTTTCAACCTCAGACAAAATATCTTGCTCTTGTACACCATCTAGCCTAAGTCAACATTTCTCTTAATCAAACCACCTCAGGATGCTCCCATTACTCTTTTCAAAGCACTCACGTTATATAGGCTATCTCTTGCACCTTACACTCCAGGGTATCATATCATATTCATTCCTTGTACACACCAGAATCAAAACATTAAAAAACTCACCTTGGTCATTTTTATTCTCCTCATCATGGGCATTTGTGTCATCTTCAACAGCTTCAGTTTTCTCATTTTCACTATCTGAGCATTCTCCCTCTTCTTTTATATCTGTTCCTTCAGTATCCTAGAAAAAAAAAGATTGAAATTCAATACAGGTACTGTACAGTCTCCTCCACTCCTGCTTTCACCAGTTCAGCGTTGCCATCATATACACCCGACATCGTGTGAGATACCAGTTCTGACTCTCGCATCCAAAACACCTGCCAGTAAGAGTAAAGGTTGATGGCAAGTGTTTCAGATACTAGAGTCGGAACTGGTAGCTCACATAGTGCCGGGTGTATACGTTGGCAAAGCTGAACTGGTGAAAGCGGGAGTGGAGAAGACTGTACTTTATTATTCCACTTACTAAGAGCAAAAGAGTGCCATATTAGTTGGAGATAGTGGAGCTTCACAGCACCTTGGACTATGGTTGAGCATTTTTCATGCTATGAGTTGGCGACAGCCGGACGGACGGACAGAAGGACATAATCACTTTGTGAAACTATATATAGATTGTTTTTGATCTGAAATACCTAGTGCTGTGTAGTATATTGTATTGTACATCATAGTGATATTGTGTAAGAGTGAATGAAAGGCAGAAAGATATCTTCAATCTCTTTCATTTACCAATGGACAACTCAGTTATAGATTGGCTAATGACAAAATGGTACCTGTAAGAATAACTAAGTCTTACCTGGACACTTTCTTTATTGTCTGCAACAGTATTTGTATGTTTACTTTCATCCTTGGAGGGAACCGTCACCTGAGAGTGGAACTTGTAGGTTTTGCTGTCGTGGTCATAGAAAAAGTAAGTACCAGTCTTGCCATCGTAGTACAACCCATGCTCCTGTAATGTTCAGTGTGATGCTTGATACTTGGACAACAGGATATTTTACACTTTTTAACACTGGATTAGTCCTATATGTTATCTAAACATTAAGCAGCTACTTCTAGGTTAACCAGAACAATGTTAACTTTTGAATATCAGAGGAACTTCTGGCCAATGGAAAATATATCTAGCATCAGTCGGCCTATCAAACTGTCCATTAATATTGAAATACAATTATGCAACAAATTCTAACATAAATACTGTTTCACACTCTAAGAATTTCTTCTGTTATGTTTTCTGCCACGTGTGTTTTTTAGCTATAGAATAATACACTGTACAGCACACCCAATACTCACAGAATTGTAATAGTAACCAGAAGAGTAGTCATAGTAGAGACCAAGCTGCTCATCATATACGAAGGAGTTCCCCTGCAGGGCTGCAGTTGCTGCTTTCTCTACCTGCTGTGCAATGCTCTCCGTCCCTGACAAGTCCCAGCCACCAACCAAATCTTTCTCCCCATCCCCACCACCACCACCACCACCACCACCACCACCACCACCACCACCACCACCATACTCACTCTGGTCCCATGTCGTAACACTATTATTATAAGCAGGCCATGTCTTTGTCCAATCTCCATAATACCTGTTCCAATCCCATGTTTTATCTTCCTCACCAATAGTCACTTCACCATCACAATCACCATGACCGGCTTTTCTCTTTTGCCTATCACTTGTTTTATCCTTATCATCTTTACTTGTCCTGTTTTTCTTGTGTTTACTCTTCTTTTTAATTTTCCTTCGTTCACTGTTCTCATCTACACCATCCTTCTGCTTTTTATCTCTATCTTTACTGCTCTTCTTTTTCACTTTAGTTTTTTTACTGCCAGATCTTTTCCTATGATGGTCTCCTTTATGCTTGCTCTTGGCTCTTGATTTGTGTTTATGTTTTTTCTTTTTCTCTGTCCTCTCTGAATCAAGATCACTAGAGTCTTTTGTTTCATCACTGCCACTCACTCTCCCTGAAGCATCACTTACATCACTGCTGTCAATCTTCACCTGATTTATTTCCTTCTTCAACACTGACTTATCATCTCCATCTGTACATTCCTGAAGTTCACCTGATGCAGATTCTGAGGAGGTCTCCACACCATGTACATGTTCTCTGGATGCAGGTGATTCATTATCTACAGCTTTTTCATGAGTCTGTCTTTTTGCTCCAGGACTGTTTTCTTCATCTCCTTCTGCAGCCAAGGTTGAATTTCCCAAACACATTTCATGAGCTCTATTTTTTAGGCCTGTGTCAAAATCTGTGGTAATACACTGATCATAGCAGTCATTCCACTTTCTTTTTGCATTGTTAATATCATTCTCTGTTGTCTGGCAGCAAACATCATGTTGCTTTTTTACATCTACTTTCTCCTCTATCTTAAGATTCTGGAATGAAATGCAGCACATTAAAATTTATCCGAATTTGGATGGAATAAATATAATAATAATCCAGACTTGGTGCTCATTTTTCACACAACTCATAAACATTGGAATGTACGCCAAACATGTACCTTAAGCTCCTTTCACACGGCACGGGTGATGCCCGCCTCTGCATTTATGTGCGGACCCGCAAAAACCAATGACTGATATATTAAATGTAGCCTTTCACACGGCGCAGGCGCTGAACGCACGCAGGTAAAATGCATCACGAGCGCCCCTTGGATCACCTGCTGGCCCACATCCGCAAGTAGGTGCCATTTAGTACATGGTATAATACCGTACAGGTTTTTACATGTCACGGGCTAAGCCTCGCGCATCTCAGGATCAGAAAAAATTTAAAAACAGGCCTGGCTTGCAAGTGGCGGGCTGTTTTCATCTGCGCCGTCTGAAATGATTAATGGGGAGGTGGGTGTGTCCCCATATAAGTGTGGAGGCAGGCATCACCCGCGCCGTGTTAAAGGGGCATAAGATTATATTACGTAGAAGGGAATCAGTGCATTTATACCACCATAAGGAAGCAAACTGTAGTATCCTTTGAAAGTGTGGCAACCTCAATCAGAGAAAGACAGAATTAATACGTTAAATATAAGCCACTGCACAAAACACACTTCATAAAATATACCAAAATATCTGCACATTAATATGGAAATATGGAAAATACAAGCCACTGGACAAATTGACACTTCATGAAACATATTAAAATATCTGCATATTTGGTAGAAAAAGACACCAGAAAAATATACTGGTTAGCTAGGGTCGCGTAAAGTCCGATGGTAAAGATAACCCAAAAATAAACTAGAAAATCATCTTATTTAATTAGGGTTGCATATTGTCCGATAGTAAAGTTAAACCGAAAATATACTTGAATAAATGTATTTCATGTAGTTAAACAGGGCTGAGTATTGTTCCTATAGTAAAGTTTTGGGGAGCTTCTTTTGTTGGTACCTAAATTGGAAGGTTTCTGATAATCCGATTCCTCCAAACTATATGTGCCACGTAACAGATTCCCTATGAGTACCACCGACCGAGGGCATCTGGATTCTGGTATACTGTACTCGTAGTTGGAAGGAATCAGTGTTACCGAATCAGTAGCTTCTAATTTACCCCCAAGAGAATCTCCCCTTAAACACAACAAAAAAACCAATTACCTGGAAATCTTCAAGGCGCAGCTCCAATGTCCGACCCTGCGACACCAAGTCCACAACGGCAGCCTGAAGTTTGGTTACGGCGACGACGTGTAACTTCAGCCGTGACAACACCATCACTCTCCACTTACCACCACTCTCACTACACTCACTACTCTTCTTATTCTCACTACACTCACCACTCTTTTCACTCTCACTACACTCACCACTCTTTTCACTCTCACTACACTCACCACTCTTCTTATTCTCACTACACTCACCACTCTTTTCACTCTCACTACATTCACCACTCTTCTTATTCTCACTACACTCACCACTCTTCTCATTCTCACTACACTCACCACTCTTTTCACTCTCACTACACTCACCACCCTTCTCACTCTCACTACACTCACCACCCTTCTCACTCTCACTACACTCACCACCCTTCCCACTCTCACTACACTCACCACTCTTCTCACTCTCACTACACTCACCACTCTTCCCACTCTCACTACACTCACCACTCTTTTCACTCTCACTACACTCACCACTCTTTTCACTCTCACTACACTCACCACCCTTCTCACTCTCACTACACTCACCACTCTTCTTATTCTCACTACACTCACCACCCTTTTCACTCTCACTACACTCTAATTTCACCATGTCTTCCTCGGTCATTATCCCTCCTATTATATCCTCCCCCAACACATCTTTCATCGAGAAGTCCCTGAACACTCGACTCGGTAGCATGATGGCGGTGGCAATGGCAACTTCTTAATCAACATATAAATATTTTAGTTGCGGTAGTTACAATTTCTTCCTCGTCAATATTTTAGTTAGTTACAGTTTCTTCCTCGCCTTTCAGAACTAACTTAACTTCATTAACATTTTAGTTAGTTACAGTTTCTACCTCGTCTTTCAAAACTAACTTAATCTTATCATTATTTTAGTTAGTTACAGTTTCTTCTCCGTCTTTCACAACTTAACTCCATCAATAATTTGTAGTTTGCATTCACTGTCTTTCAGAACTATCTAAACTTCATTAATATTTTAGTTAGTTACAGTTTTTTCCTCGTCTTTTAGAACTAACTTAACTTCATCATTATTTTAGTTAGTTACAGTTTTTTCCTCGTCTTTCAGAACTAACTAAACTTTATTAATATTTTAGTTAGTTACAGTTTATTCCCCGTCTTTCAGAACCAACTAAATTTCATTAATATTTTAGTTAGTTACAGTTTCTTCTTCGTCTTTCACAACTTAACTTCATCATTAGTCCTTACTAACTTCGGTAACTTCAATATTAGTCCTTATAAACACTTAATAATAACAGTATCCATATATAAATAAGGCCATCACTAATTCACGTCACATTCCACTGAGTAACAATAACATAACACAAATATAATTGTAAACAAACCAAACTAATGAACAACAAAAACCCAAATCAACAAAAATATACCCGTAGTAACTCACAAATTACTTTTTAGGCCATTATTTTTTATTACATTATTATTATTATTATTTTTCTGCATTTATCCCCCCACCTATATAAGTCTCAAAATCAACAAAAATATACCCATAATAACTCACAAATTACTTTTTAGGCCATTATTTTTTATTACATTATTATTATTATTATTATTTTTCTGCATTTATCCCCCCACTTATATATGCCTCAAAATCAACAAAAATATACCCGTAGTAACTCACCAATTTCATTTTAAAGCTATTATTTTTTATTACATTATTATTATTATTATTTTTCTACATTTATCTCCCCCCTATATAACCCTGAAACAAGTTATAATGGTGGTATAGGATATGTATCTATGTAATTGCCTATAATAGTAAATAGTAAAATGTTTGGGTTGATTCAACTTATTTTGGAAGGCGATCATGGTGCTATGTCGGTAAATAATTATGTCTTGTCTCTCCGGGCCATATTCAAGAACATTCATGGTATATACGATGGTGTGGTACTGGTATAACGACTCCATAGACAAAAAACAGAGCCATCGTATCGGTACCACGCCATCGTATACCCCATGAATGTTCTTGAATATGGCCCGGAGAGTAAATATATATGTATAAACAATCTCAGTAATATCACGATGCCACGCTATGGACCATAATCAAGAACATTCATGGTGTATACGATGGAGTGGTACCGGTACGATGACTCCATAGAAAAACAATAGAGCCGACGTACCGGTACTACCACGCCATCGTATGCACCATGAATGTTCATGCATACGACCCCATAGTTCCCCCTATAATAAGTAGCCTCTACTCTATAGTTTCTTCATAGGCGCAACAGATGATCAATTTACCATTAGGCTATGTATATTTTATTTGTATTTGTATAGGATATGTATAGATGTAGTTGTCTAGTAAATTGATAAAAGTAGGCTATAGAATTGCTGATAATCTCCTAATCCTTTATTATATACTGAGATATTGCATATGAATACATAATTATATATATATTGGGTCGTATGCAAGAACATCCATGGTGTTGACGATGCTAGCTAGCTGTGGTACTGGTACGATGGCTCTGTTGTTTGTGTATGGAGCCATCGTACCGGTACCACACCATCGTCAACACTATGAATGTTCTTGCATATGGGCCATTGTCTCTTAACTAAATAGGGACACTTTATTATCCACCCCATTTTGTAGCTTATTATTACCTAGCTGACTATTTATTAATTAACATCACATGTAATGAGAAGCGATCTGTATCTTCATTATACATACATGGATAATTCAGAGATAAGATAACGTACTCATTATAAAATTTTCTGAATATAGATTAACACGGAATTCTGCAGGAACCACAGGAACACTAAATTTTCCTGTTATTGATATACGAAGTCATTTAACATTGAAATATTTAACATGGTTTAAAATTGTCGTTTTTTAAATTTGTTCCCGCCAATACTCGAAGCAGCCAATGAGGAGAGAGAAGCTAGGCTGTGATTGGCCCACGCCTTATAGCGTTAAGTTATATCTACGAAATAATCTATAGTAACATATTAACACCTAAAATATTATAATAAGCATATAGTCATGTTAAATTAAATATATTAGATTTTATAAAGCATAAATAGTTATAAAATATTAAAGCACAAATAATATAAATGGGAATATAGGTGAGCCACAATTTCCAGTGTCCAATAACCTAACGAGTTTTGGAGAAGGACGATTGTTTTGTTATTGAACAAACACTGGCATCAAAAGCTATACAACGTGAGTACACTGAATGAATTTAATGTATGATATGAATGTGACAATGGCTGGTGTATAGATGAGTGTTGTGAGTGGTGAGTGGAGTGTGAGAGGTGAGTGTGGAGTGGGAGTGAGTGGTGATGGCGTGGGGTCTGTATGAGTGGAGTGGGGTCCAGGAGGCACGCCATTATTATCAATCATTGCCATTAACTAACTACGTAGGCAAGGCTTTAGTTACCAGAGTGTATAGATGAGTGGAGTGTGAGAGTGAGTGAGTGGTGTGGAGTGTTGGAGAGGTGAGTGGTGTTGGCTTAGGGTGTGTGTGTGTGTGTGTGTGTATGAGTGGTGTGGGGTCCAAGAGGCACGCCATCATCTAACATTGCTACTCTGACCAGCCATTAACTACGTAGGCAAGGCACATCACCATTGGAGGGACACGTGACTAAGTAAAGACATAACGTAGTCAGTGTATGTACTTTAAACAAAACGTATTTATTTATTTACTTACACTTTTGTTTTTGTCCTTGCCACACCGTACACTTTATTTCCACACCATACATCTCATTACCACACCATACATCTCATTACCACACCATACATCTCATTACCACACCATACATCTCATTACCACACCATACATCTCATTACCACACCATACATCTCATTACCACACCATACATCTCATTACCACACCATACATCTCATTACCACACCATACATCTCATTACCACACCATACATCTCATTACCACACCATACATCTCATTACCACACCATACATCTTATTACCACACCATACATCTCATTACCACACCATACATCTCATTACCACACCATTCATCTCATTACCACACCGTACATCTCATTACCACACCATACATCTCATTACCACACCATACATCTCATTACCACACCATACATCTCATTACCACACCATACATCTTATTACCACACCATACATCTCATTACCACACCATACATCTCATTACCACACCATACATCTCATTACCACACCATACATCTCATTACCACACCATTCACATCATTAACACACCATACACCTCATTACCACACCATACACCTCATTACCACACCATTCACCTCATTACCACACCATTCACCTCATTACCACACCATTCACCTCATTACCACACCATTCACCTCATTACCACACCATTCACCTCATTACCACACCATTCACCTCATTAACACACCATTCACCTCATTACCACACCATACACCTCATTACCACACCATGCACTTCATTACCACACCATACACCTCATTACCATACCATACACCTCATTACCACATCATACATGTTACTTGTTGGATATTCTATGCCCCGCTCCACCAGCAGATGGTGCTCCGCAGGGCCTCTCTCAATATTATTAAACACTATAATCACTTGTAATATTCATATCATCCGTGTCGTAACACTCAGTAAACAGATGTGTTTTCAATCTTTTCTTAAAAATCGTGCAATTTTCACTACTCCGGACATCTAATGGCAATCCATTAAAGAGCCTTGGTGCACACCTTTCAAACGCTTTGAAACCCATTGTCAGAATACTCCTTGGCTCATTTAACCTGTATTGTTCATCACTATGCCTGAGTTCCATTGAGGAATTTACTTGAAAACCTCTTAAAAGATTCATCAAGAACTCTGGTTTTCCAATTTTAATGCTCGGAATGTTAGAAGACATATCTTGTACACAATCCTCGCCTTTATTGGTAACCAATGTAAGTCAATGAGTGCTGGGGTTATCCTCTCACGAGATGGAATTAATTAATCTTGCTGCTCTGTTCATTACGTTTTGCAATTTTCTTAACCGTTAGTCTGGCAAACCATGATAGAGGGAATTGCTGTAATCCAGTCTGCTTATGACATAGTTATGAAGAAGCATCTTCACGGTATCCTGATCTAAATATTTTCTAACAAAAGCAATGTTCCTCAAGTGGAAACCAGAAACTTTCACCACTTGATTAATTTGACCTTATTACTACACCATATTTATTTATTTACACCTTTGTTTTTGTCCTTCCCACACCTACACTCATGTCTGAACCTCATTACCACACCATACACCTCATTACCACACCATACACCTTATTATCACACCATACACCTCATTACCACACCATACACATCATTACCACACCATACACATCATTACCACACCATACACAACATTACAACACTTTAAGATGGTTTGGACATGTAGAGAGAATGCAAGGTGAGGAGTTTGTAAAGAAGGTGTATGGAAGTGAAGTTGTGGGACCTGGTGTGAGAGGCAGACCTCCGGTCAGATGGCAGAACAGAGTGGAAGAGTATGTAAAGGAGAGAAACATGAGGGGTAGAGGAGGGCTTGACCAAGTAAGGAGGGAGTGTTGGAACAGGGAGAACTGGAGGCACTTCTGCCGTGGCCACCCCCTTGGGGGAGGCTCCCGGAGGGAACGAGGTGTCAGAGCTATAGATAGATAGACAACACCATACGGTATTATTACAGAAGTACTGCGTTCTTGGCTTGGGCTGCGCAGTGTTACCACATCCGGCTAGGTCATGGGAATTTGCCCAGGTCACTTTATGATAGTTTACACCGGTTATATCCCAGTAGTTTGCCCAGGTTAGGTCCCGGTAGTCTGTTGTGGTCTAGGTTAGGTCAGACTAATTTCCAAATTATGTTTGTAAAATGGGGCATATCCGAGAGAAATACCATAGATGAAAAGTGTCTTAGAATGGTCCAAAGTAGTGGGTAATTATACTAAAATATACAGTATAGTGAACTCAGTACTTCTGTAAATTTACACACCATACACCTCATTATTTATTTACACCCTGGTTATTGTCCTTCCCACACCTACACTCGTGTCTGAACCACATTACCAACTCACACATACCATACACCTCATTACTGAAGGACCCTGTGATCGTTTGTGTATGGGAATTGGAGGCTTCAGATTTCTCCTGACTATGTCAGGAAATAAGTTCCCTAATTATAGGTGTGTGTGTTTCTTGGTAATATTTGAAGGACTCGTTTACCTCCAATTTTCTGACTACAACACAGGGTCCCTTAAATAATACAGTACACATGTAATATTCAGCACACAACACAAACACTTGGGTACTTACAACACCAGCATTCTCATTGGTGTTGGGAGCTGTATATATACCAGTAAGTTAGGGTGATATGAAAAGTCAGCGAGGAAATTATCTTAACATTATAACTACCGGGTAGTTAAAATTGGGGACACTAATTAAGTTACTGTATTTCCAAACCAGTGTCTTCCAGTTTTTCATTTATACCAAAATTTCTCTAGTTGTATCCATTTGAGTGTGTACAGTCATGTTCAATTGTCCTGTCAACACCTTCGAATGAAACAGCCTCGATAAATTATGTGACTTTATAGCTGTTGATCTTTGTAATATTGGTTCATAAGATTCACTCAAATTGTTCACTTTTATTCGCCAGAGACAGGACTTTTGATGTGACTGCTGTACTATCTCTCCTACACACTATTAGGACCTACCCTAAGCCTTCTATGTTAGTTCCTTTTATGCATTTAAATATGGTACCTTGATTAGATTGCCTTGTAGCAGGCAACCCTTATGTATATGATTGAGCATATTCCAGGTTGACTATTAAATATAGTCACATGATCATATTCCAGGTTAGCTATAAAAACTTTATATGCAATGTAAAACCTGAAGAAATAAACAGACTATTTGTCATTAACCTCAAGTGTAGATAACATCTTCACTACATCGTAACTACACGTTACAGCCTCACCCTACAACTTTTGAACTTTTAAGTGAGTATAGGTTCAACTTACTCAGAATTTTGAAATCTATGGGTACGAATAATTTTTTGTCATCCTTATTTGTATATCCACTCCCAAAGATCTAGTGGTTATAATAATAGGTGACAGTCGTGGAAGAAGGCCATGTATAACCTAATGGCCTATGTGTCTGACTACACATATTCAATATTCAGTACTGCATTTAGTTGTTTGTAATTACATACAGGTACCAACTGGGAAGGAATGTGAGATAACTTTAGGGGGTGAGAGGATGGAGGAGGTGAGGGAATTCAAGTATCTGGGAACAGTTCTGTGTAAACATGGAAGTATGGAAGGAGAAATCAGGGAGAGAGCAGTAAGGGGCAGGCAGGTCATAGGTGCACTGGGGAGGATTATGAAGGGTAGGAGTGTGAGTATGGAAGTGAAAAAGGGACTGAGAAATAGTATAATCTTGCCAACACTGACATATGCGTCAGAGACATGGACATGGAGTAGGGCTCATCAGTCTAGAATAGGTGCTGTGGAAATGAGTTACTTGAGAGGAGCATGTGGGGTGTCTAGGTGGGATGGAGAAAGTAATGAGAGTGTGTATGAGAGATGTGGTATGAGTGAGAAGGCAATTGGTATTGAGTGTGGAGTGGTTGAGAGAGTGAAGTGTAATACACTGAGATGGTTTGGACATGTAGAGAGAATGCAAGGTGAGGAGTTTGTAAAGGTGTAGTATGGAAGTGAAGTTGTGAGACCTGGTGTGAGAGGCAGACCTCCGGTTAGATGGCAGAACAGAGTGGAAGAGTATGTGAGAGAGAGAAGTGTGAGGGGGGGATGGAGCAAGTTAGGAGGGAGTGTTGGAACAGGGAAAACTGGACTCTTCTGCCGTGGCCACCCCCTTGGTGGGAGTTCCCGGAGGGAGCGAGGCGTCGGAGCTATAGATAGATAGATAGACATACAGGTGTTTGAGCTTTATAGTTAGATTTTTGCTCTCGTTTTTTCCAGCTTGATCTGTTTGAAATACTATACAGTGTTTACAGGATGGTGCCAAGCATTCTTCAAGGGCCTGTACTACAAAAAGTACCTTATGAAATGATCTGTTAATCAACAGGAATATTTAATTCCATGTTGTATAATGTTTTTTTTAACATTTCCAGAAAGCCCAGCAAAATGCCGCCCGTGGAGATACAGTGGTGCGACCACTCGTCAGTGCTCCTGGAGTACTTACGACAGCTCTATGAAGAGGAACGATTTGTTGATGTTGGACTCGAGTGTGAAGGACGACAAGTCAAAGCTCACAAGGCTGTCATCTCTGCCTGTAGCCCATATCTAGAGGTAGGTAACAACAATATTTATTCTTTATTGAATATCTACAGTACTATAGCCCATGTATCTAGTTGGGTACTGTACTTAAGCTAATGTTTAGCCACCTCATGCCATTCATGTTCACATTTTACCATGCTAAATTTTGCAGTTAGCCGAGTTAAATTGAATGTTTGAAATTCATTGAAGATTGTCTATGCATTTCCTAGTAAGCAAGAATATGTTTAGTGATCACAAATTACCTTCACTGGTTCATAAAATCTATGGAAAAAAAGAAGTGCCCATTGATTACTTGTTCACCTTTATTACCTCCACGACAAAATAAATGTTTCATGGATCCATATCTGGATTGCTCTTGTCTCAAATTTAAATCTTATGTTGCCAGTCACAAGGTCCACAAATGCAGAAATTCTCATCTTTTCATTTTACATTATCACTTGCTGGTTATTCCTACTATAATATGTAATGATTGAAATAATTAAAAGAACATTGATGCCCAGGTGCAGTGACAGACATGAAGGTATATAATTTTTAACAGTATCCTTCATTTAATTACCACAGTGAGAGGAGATAGTAGATCCATATGAATAGTGTGTGATGTGAAATGATATGGCGAATATCGTAATTGAATGGAGCAATCTCATAGATATTATCCAATCCTATACTTGTATCACATATAATTATATGGCACTACATAATTTCAGTGAGTGTTTATATACCTAAGCTTTCATATTTGCTATTTCATAAGGAAACAGAAGCTTTACACTTCGATAGATACCGATAGCAGTGAAACATCGACTTGGACAGGTTCCTCTCCTTTGAAGGTCAAAATAATTCAAAACTAACCCCCAAAACACTTTTCTTTATGCTACTATAACACCATAAATTGTCTGGTATTCAATACTTAGTGTAACTCTTACGGTTATTGTAATGATATTATGTTTATTTAGTAGGCTACGTACACATCATCTGTATATAATACTTTGTGTCATGTAGTTAATATTCAGTACCGTAAGAGACAAAGCATTTGTTAAGGTACTTAACGCTTTAGCCTATCATATCAATCCTTACAAAGGTTGTCGGTTCTGAGTGATCCATTGATAAAATACGAGTGTTTACTATGGAGCTGCTGCGAGATATCACTACACACCAGCAAATTTGATTGCAATCTTTTCTTGGGCAAATGTACCTGTAACTAATGAGTACCCATACACTAATGAGTTTCTTATATATATAGGAAATTTATATAGCAGTCTGTAGTTCTGCTCATTGATTGGTTAAGTCTTTCGGCCAGTTATTTGAATTTAGGGAACACCTAGTGAAAGGCCAATGATCTGTGTAATGCTGCTGAATAATGTGAGCATTGATCAACGCACCATCACGTAATGTGTCATGAATCGTTTGTAGTCTCTGAGAATTTTAGTTTGATATCATCTCCAATCCTACTCTTGTTTCTCATGCTAAATTACCTGTGTGGACCAATTAAAATAATTTAGCCCTCTGGGTCCAATCAATTAGCCATCCATAGACGGACAGACACATGCGCTTCATATTCGTATGAATTATTTACCAGTACTGTAAATTGAAAGTTGTTGGTTCTTACAAAATGCCCCATAAACAGACCAGTGCTTAAAGTTGAAATTGATATTGCATAACTTGGGGCAGTACTAACAGATTTTCCATGCTTAATTTTCTGTTTGTAGGGTTTGTTGAAAGGAAACCCAGCCAGAAGTCATCTCATAAAGTTCAATGGATACTCCTACAACAGTCTACGGGCAGTCATCGACTTCATGTACAACGGTCAGTATATATATTTAATATTATATATGGTTAATCTACTTTATGTATGTTTATGAATGTCCCCCTCTAGTGGCCTGAATTTTTTTGTATATTTTGAGGAGGTAAGAGGCATATTAAATATAGATATACAGTATATCTAAAATTACATAAGGCTAACTTGTATATGTGTATGGCTGTTCAGTGTGCATATGGACATCTTGATGTGAGAGATGAAGGCAAGAGTGAGTGGCCTGGGTGAAAAAATGAGGTTGAATGGAGTATAGTGATCCTTGATGGCAAGCGGATTTGCTGATGTCAGTGTGTTGCTGCTAGAGAGTGGTAGATGAGGTTGAGTTTCAGTTTGTATGTAAAAGATAGAAACTAAGAAGACTATGTTATTGATAGAGCAGAAGCTGAAGTGATTGACTTTGCAACACCCTACAGAGTGAGAGTGCCTTGTAGGCTGTCAGTAGTCTGTGACTCTTGAGAGGTCCTGTACTAGTTAGAGAAGGTAGAGCTTCAAGGTATTGGTTGCATCTTTTCTGTCGCACTAGTTGTTGACAGTTAATCAGTGGGACTATCTGGGGGAAAGTTTCTGGAGTGAATAAACCTTCAGAGCTAAAGGATTCATAGACAAGAGTATACCCATTCCAACATCAGATAACTAGTTACTGTATCAATGTTTCACTGATTGGCCAATATTGACATTACTCCAATGATATTCCACATTTAATTCCATCTCTGCATGTTCATAACTCACATTTAGAAGGTAGTTAATGTAGTTGTATGTGTAGCTATTTTTCAGGCATATTCAAATTTACAGTCCTGAGAAAGTCTTGTGATTCCAAGATAACGTTTTGGTTTTATTTTACAGATATGCCAGTTTATAAAGTGAGTGTTATGTACTGTACAGTATTAGCAGTTACAAATGGGAGGGTATTTTAGAAAATACCAAGTTGCACTGCTCATGTACGTCTTGGTTCTTGAACACGTATGTAGTAAGTGAATAAATCAAAAGTTAAAGAACTGTAATGTATAAATATTGATGACTTTACTTTGAACTTTCAGGTAAAGTGATGGTGGAGCAGGAACACCTTGCTGCCTTCCTGAAGCTGGGAAGAGCTCTACAGGTTTGACTTTATTGTTATGTTGCATAACATGAGGTTCAGTTCAGTTAAGTTTTGTCTAATGGTATGTAGAAAACCTACATTTAGTGATGAGTTGCTAAGTGCTCTAATATAATCTCTAATTATTTTTTATTTCTTGTATTGCTTTATTTATACACTTGTTAGATTTAACACTAAGTAGATATTTGAAGACTGGATGGACTCCTGATCTTTTGTCTCATGGGTCCTCTTGTACATTATGTTACATACAGGAGTGGTTTTCTAATTCTCTTTTGTGATTTTCCTTCACCTACTACTTTATATTGCTTTCTCTGAGCTTCTAGCATATCTTTCAGACTGAGGTCTTTCATGTAAAACACTACCGTATTTACTTTGGCAAGACCCATACAATTTTCTGAAGATTAGTATTAAAAAAAGGTTGTCAGTCAAACATGCCCTTTACGATTGAGATCACATTAATATGAGGAACCAGTAAGCAGTAGCCAAATCATTAGCAAGGTACATCTACCCAGCATCACACTACATAAAGCCAATGACACCTGTGTTTCTGACAGTATCTGAAACTTTATCTGTGATGCTCCCTTCCATATACTGTATGTCTTTCATTGGCACTGGGAATACTATATTTCTGCTGTGCTTGGTGTATTAGAGTTATTATAATATGATGGCTCTTATTGCAGACTGATTTTTTAGATTGCAGAAACTGTCTGTTACTTTTCGTATTTATGGATAAATGTTGACCATACTAATGTGGACAAGTTTGATAATATGCCTATTAACTTCAAAATCATGGCAGGTGCGAGGGATTCTTGACATTGCTGCCCAGTGTGAGGAAGCTGGACTTACTACAGCAGAAGAAACTAAATGTAAGGATTTCCACATTATTTTTATAAAATTAATTTACAGTACAGTATATTCAGTTTGACACTGCATACTGTTATGTTTATCATTAAACTCATAAAAACTGGCATGGCCTCACCACATTGCCCACTACTGAGTGTACAGTATTGTAATATTTAACTGAGTGTGAGGATGTGTCCAGATCAGAACTTGAGGTTAATGTAGCAGATATTTGGGTATGAATGTGGGTGGTTGTCTCAAGTCAATACATTTACTCATAAATATATCTTGACCATTTTATGAAATGGTATGACACCAGAAATGACCAATTCTGAGAAGATGCTGGTACTGTTATGCTATTTTTTAATAGTATCAATAATATGAATAAAAAATAGCCATGAATAGATTTCAGTCTTCATTTTATTTGTCAAAGTATTTAGTAAATGTAGATTCATATCATGATAACCGACCCAAACCACCTGCATTATGGTCATAGTCAAGAATATTGATGGTTTTGACGATGGCATGGTACCAGTCCAATAACTCCATAGACATTACAGAACCATCGTACCGGTACCACACCATCGCCAACATCATGGATGTTCTTGCCTTCAACCCTTAGTCTGGTATATCATAAAATGCACTGTACCCAGCCTGGTGGATACTTTTGTGAGCAATTGTAAATGAGTGATGTTGATCTTAACACTTTTGTATTGCTAAAAAGTGTTTGCTCTTTTGTAGCCAATGCACAGTACAGCACGACAGTCCAGCAACCACCAAAATCTGTGGCTCAACCTACTGGCAAAATGGTCCAACAGAGTACTGGTGTTGCCGAGACAAAAGCAGAAACTAAAAAGTATGCATTCCTTCTAGACAAAGGTTCTACCAACGCCGCCAAAAAGCCCGGGCCCCAGTTCCGTAAAATGATGCCCAACATCATAGGTAAGTTCATAAATTCAGTTTTATTGTTCTCTTTGCGTAGTGTACGAGAGTAATTGTGATGAGTAAAATTGTACTGTAATATTTTTCTTGTCTTTGTAATAGTGTACAGTAGGTTTGCATATTGCGCGTGTTCGCAGTGCGCATTTCACCTATTGAGTGACAAACCCCCAAATCAGCACCTTATATTTTCTTATGTGTGACGCTTCCAAACGAGCACGTTTTTGTGGCCAAGAGTGGCCCAAATCTGCAGCCGTTCCCTGAAGCGCGTCTGAATTCGGTTTCCGCATGAACTAGTCGTTCCCCAAAACCCACACTATAACCAGCCACTCCCCCAGCCGGCTTCTCCCTATAGCTCAGTCAGTCTCCTGCTCCCTCGTGTCCTGTGTACCCCCCTCTCAATTGTCGTCGACTAGTTGCCCCCGACCCTACACCCTACCAACTAACACCTGCCTTCAGTAAGTCATCAGGTTTTTCAAGAACTGATGTTGCAAGAGGTGCAAGAAGCTCACTCAAGCATCTAACAACAAAATTCATTTGAGATTCTGGAGTGTGTGAATAAGGCTGACGCAGCACTACAACCCCAAGAACAGCAACGACGACAACCACAACTGCAAGCTATGGGGTTTGAGTTACCCATAGGCAGACTAGCCACATTCTCTGTACCTTGGATAAGTTCAAACACGAGGTGAAGACTACAGAAACTTCCCAGCAGCGAACCAATTAAATAATATTTGTTCTTGACAAGGTGTTCAAATATTACACTGACAATGCTGAAATAAGTAAGAGGAAACAAAGCCTAATCACTCATTACCTAGACGGCAACAGGCAGAACAAGAAGAGGATGAAGAAGAACAGAAGAGATACACGTAGATGATAATGCTTCAGTTGTGTCTGCCCTTGACTTTGAAGGGTTTATGGACGAAGTGAATGATATCAACACTGGACACAGTTCTAGTGGGAGTGGTGGTGTGGTGGTGGGTGAGGGTAGTGGTGGTGGGTGAGGGTAGTGGTGGTGTGGTGGTGGGTGAGGGTAGTGGTGGTGTGGTGGAGGGTGAGGGTAGTGGTGGTGGTGGTGGTGGGTGAGGGACCTTGGGAGGAGCAGTGGGGAGGCCAACATAGTGTCATGGCCAGCCTGGGAACTCCATCTCCCACTTTTAGTGTGCTTTTGTACTGCAATTTCTTTGGTAACAACTTATATTCATTGCTACTGTGACTCATAATCAAATCACAATTACCAAATACTGTACTGTATCCTGCATATTGGTGTATATGATCTTTGTAAATTGTCAGTGTAATGCAATTGCCGCCCATAAATAATTTTCCCCATGTAGAGATGTATTCATACTATACGATTTTTATGTATGCAAGCTCCTCTGTCGCCCAAATTGTCGTGCAATATGTGAACCTACTGTAGTAGTAATTTTGAATTTACCCTCTTACCCTCTACCTGTATAAAAAGACGACGTAAATATTGACATTGTGGTTTTTGTATCTCTTATTCATTTTTTATCTGCTCTCTTGTTATTAGCATCCATGAATAGTCGACCACTTTGATCCTATACATTTTAACCTTTTTTTCCTGTTTCATTCTTGCATTTCCTGACCCTTTTTTCTAAACAGCTTTTGGTTTTTAGGAAATTTTTCTTCTTACTTCTCAGTTCCTCATTTGTTTTCCTTGTCTTTTCCCTCACTAATTTTGTAGCAAATTACTGACCAAATACTCTCTTTTTGTTTGCTCTTAAGGTGGCAGTACACTGGGCATTTCTCACTAGCATGCTGCGTGCTCTTGCTACTCACTTTGTGTTTTGCCATCCAAAATGAATAGCAAGCAGCTGAATCTTGCTGCTGGGAAAAGTGGATAGCATGCTAGGAGAAATGAATAGGAAGTTTTGCTCATCATTTAGAGCACTCAAATGAGCCACCATTTGTGTAACTTATATATAAATAAGAAATAAAATTGACTCTGTACATCTATTAAAGCATTATGAACAATATGAAGTAGATATTCAATTTTTCCTTTGACTATTGCAGTAGTAGATGCGTGCTTGTAAATAAAGCCTTGTGTATTCCTTTTTCGGTAATTCTTTATAAGAGCTTCGCCAAATATCCCACTCATTATTCATGCATATTTTTATTTTTTATTTTTTTTTCCTATAGATAATGGGGAGAGCTATGAAGTTCAGGGAAGAAGTAGGGTTAATACATTAGTAAATGGAGACAAATAGGTGAACCTAGCCTAATACAAGCTACCTAACCTAGCCTACTGTACAGTATAATAATTTTTGGCTAATGAGGTTTCCAAATACTCGAGCAAATGAAAAATCTATGAATTGGAAAAATATATATTTACATAGTTTCATGTTTCTAACTATAAAATTGCCTTTAAATAGCACACAGCAACATATTTCTATGCATTAATAAGCTATATCTAATTGTTACCATGGCTTTTAATATATTTTAATTGTTTTGTAGTGTACCCTTAGTTGCATAGCTTCACATTGGCTATACAATTATAATGCTCTTTTCTGTATTTCATAGTCACACATGAACTGTATGTGCATTGGTATTCAGCCAGATATGTGTAAAAACTGAAAAATTTGTAGTTCTCACTCACCGCTAGCCAAAGTCACCTGCAAACTATTACCTGTATGAAGGATACACAAGTTTTGTTTAGCAATGAGAGTAGCAAGGTAGTGAGAAATGCCCGGTGTGCCGCCACCTTTAGTTTCTTTCACCCAAAGCAACTACCTTCTGTCTCTTTACCTTCATAGCCCTCTTAACCTCAGCATCCCACCCCACTATTCCTTTGGGCCTCTCCACACACCTCTCACAGATTTTTGCTAACACATAAAGGAGTGAAATTGGTCTATAGTTTAGTGGGTTTTTTTTACCCTCTCCTGTATAGATTGGTACTGTGGTTGCTTTTCCATTTTTGGGTAACTTTATCATCTTTTAACCCTTTTGCTGCAAAATGCAGGGATGACTGCTTGAAAACAATTGTAATTAATTGTTATTAACCTAATTATGCAGCAACATTATTAAGAATCACTTTATAATTATTATGTAATGATCTGACTTATTCTCGACATTCTTTCAGAATTGATCCTAACACTGTCTGGTTCCATTGCTTTCCATCCATCATTAGATTGAGTATGTGCTTCTTTCACCTTAATTCCATCTACATTCTTTTCCAATTCTGGCAAAAACTGGTTTGAAGCTCTTGATTTAATGCCTCATTCATATCTTCATCCTTTTTAGTAGTTTATCTTCTTTTGACATTTTCTCTTTCCCTTTATATACAGTAAATGCTATATGTAACGACAATTTTCTCTTCCCTACATTTTTCCACAATGTGCTCTACATACTCTTCCTATACTGTACTTCTATGAATCGTCTCATAATCATTACAGGTATTGTTTCTTGAATTCTTAGTTGTTGTTGGTATTCCTACTCAAAATTTTCCATGCTTTCTCTTTTTTTCCCTAATTTGCTGTCTTGCATTTCCTATTTAGTAATTCTTACTTTCTTTGAATTTCATTGTTCTCTGGTATGTATCTGTCTCATCCCTTGTTGTATATGTCTGTCTTGTCCCTCTCTGTAAAGCTTCAAAAATATGTCATATTGTTTGAGTTTCCAGCTGTATTTCATTTCCTGTCACATTTATTTGTAACTCATCCCAGCTCTTTCGTTGACGTAAGCCTAATTTCAATGGGATTTAATCACAATAACTCTTGTTTCTTCCTATATCCACTGTGTCATAGTACTTTCAAACATTTCATCAATTTTCTCCACTGGTTTCCTTATTTTCCCAATGAATTTCTCCACATTTCAAGTTCTCTTTTTTAATATGGAGTTGATGCTATGTTCCATTGCAAGTTTCATGGTTCATAGGCTGTTGCTTATGACTTATATATTTGTAAAGCTGTCACTAATCATTTCCCTATACTGTAAATGAATTGCTATCTCAAATAACTTCCATATAGTCATCTTTAGTCCATGAAACTGTCGTTGTTGGTACATGGCCAAAATAAGATTGCTTTTCCTATTATTGTACACTGTTAGTGTTAGAGAAAGAACTAGAGACTGGACAGCAGTGCTTACAAACAAATTTAGTACAGGTATTGCATTGTATGTCACTTGTCCTTACTTGTACTTTAATATAAGGTTGCTAATGGGAATTGTTCATTATTTTGACAGTATTTCCTGAGCTGGTTTGTGTATATTTGTATTGTGAAATTCTTGCATGTATTTGTCATATGTTTGAGAACAATATTGTGGGAAATGAAGCATGTGCACATTAATAGATTTTTGTGTTTAGTATAATAAAACAGTAGTGTGTTTGTTTGTGGGTTTGTTTGCACATCACTTGAAAACTACACATCACATAGCAAAACTGAAAAGATATTTGGAATCATCAAGTTACAGAGCATGTTCGGGACATATTTCTAGACACTGACAGTTATGGAGAAAATTTGGTACTGGAAAAGTGAAAAATCAGAAAATAGACAACTGAAAAATATGGGAAGGCTGTATGATAATTACAGAACATTCTAATCATGTAAGGATTTCTCATACAGGATTTCACTTGTACATGCTGACATGATTATACACTTATCTTATTGTTCATCATGTGCCAATTCACTGTAAAACTGGTTTCTCAGACTGAGGGTATGGCCAGAACTTTTATATTTGTGGGTAGGGGAAGGCAGACAAACAATTGTTGTTGATGTCCTGGGGCAGAATGGCCTCCTGCCCCCACAGACCCCCGGTACACTCTGGTCACAGTGAAAAAGAATTAATCCTGATTGACAGATATATATATACAGTAAATCTCAAATACCCATTCTGTTGCAATGTCGAGTGCTTTCTGCTCGGCACCAGTGTGTTCCATCCAGCTTTATAATATTATTACGAGCCATAATCTCGTATGTTATGTGCATTCAGGGTTATTCAAATCAGATAGGAATGATACTACACATTGATTCATGGAGATGAGTGTGTGTGTGTAGCCTCCCATTTAATGCATTGTGTGTGTGCAAGCATCACCCAAATAACAGCACAAGTAACTGCAGCACCACACCTCACCACCCTAGAGTAGGATGAAGCCTCATTGCAAGGTATCGTAAATAATGATTGATGCTTACTTGATAGTACCTTCCCAAGCTTCTCCATCTCATGCTATACTCAGTGGAGGGAGTAGTGTGGGAAGAGGGAAGGTCTAGGGGGAAGACAACCCCTTCTCAAGGCCAGCAATCAGCCAGATGCCACTAGACTTACGAGTTTACACTGAATACACCCTATTGCTGCCACATCAGACTGAACGTATCAAATTCTGTTGAATGTTAATCGCCAGCCTTTCTTCTCTAGGTATTCAGTATTTGTCCCATGTGTTTGTTTCCCACTTATGTGTCTGTTCACAAATGTCACCTTGGCCTAGATTGACCTTATATATATCTGTGTTATGTATCCCATGTATGTGACCTAATTTATTGTGTCCATTCCATAATGATGGCTTAAACCCTATTGTACTTGTTCCCAATGCCTGTTGTGTGTATGTGTTCTCACTCCTTTGCCTTGATCTTGCTTATTTTTTTATACTTTTCTCCTTTCATGTGTCCATTTTCTTGCATCTTAATACCAGCTGCACTGTGTGGCCTGGTACTTTTTCTTTGCATTGTTGTATTATTTTATTTTGGATTGAGGGACATTGCCCCTGTGCTTCTCCCTTGGCTGCACCTGTGGTCCATTAATCCAGACTTGTGTAATAGACATTTGCACATGATTGGATGAAGAACTCATTATGTACACATTTATTACACTCTATGCTTTGCATTCACTCTCCCATTAACACAGCAAAGATTTACTGTAGCATTATTTTATCCTTAATTAAAATTATGTACTAAATCTCAGTTACCTGACTTACAGGTGCAGTGGACCAGGCCGGTAACATCAACAAGGTGACCAGTATTGGTGCTGCCCAGGTGGCACAGCAGCAACCCCAACAGCAGACAGCGCCAGTTCAACCGGCACAGCCAACAGTTCAGCAGCCACAGCCACAACAGACAGTACAACAGGTCAGTGTTTTTTCTTTATTTATTTGTTCTAAAGTTTCACCTGTAAATTGGTAAAACAAGATGCTGAAATTATCACATGGATAAAGAGGCATGGGGAATCAAGTCTAAGAAATAAATTATTGACAGTAAATGCTACAAATGAAAATGCCTTAGAAAGGTCAAAAGCATAGGGAACAAATTTTGAAACTGAACCATTCCTGAAACTACAAAGCTGAGGAATGCATCATCTCCCCCGAATTGTTGCAAAACTCCATAAGGTAAAAGCAACTAATATATCACCATAATTCTTAAATATGTGGGTTTAGCAGAGAATACTGAGAAATATTGTAAGAAACAGAGAGTATGGTTATTGAGGAGCAAGAGCATTGAGAAGGAGTAGAGGATCTGTTGACCAGATCTTTGCCACCAAATCAACAATAGAGAAGTGTCTACAGTCATATTTACACAGTGCAGACAGGCATTCATGATTAATCAAACACTACAAACTACAGCTTCACTTTAGCAGGATGTCCAACTAAGTGAGAGGAAGAGAAAATGGAGGATATTGAACTTTGGGCTGAGATATTGTACAGAATAAGGTTTTTCAAGCCTCCTGTTAGTGTGATTAGTGTGAATAATTATGAATGCGTATACTCTGGCCTTAATTTTAGAATTTTGTTGTTGTGTTATTGTTGTTGTTGTTGAAGTTCCTCAAGCTGTCTGGCCGAGCAGCCCCGAGCTCCTGAGGAAGGTCATGGCCTGAACCGGGCTTTCCCACAGTGCCCTCAGAGAGTGTATGTTGTGTTGTTGGCGAGTGTGGTTGTGTGCATTGCAGTCTTCAATAATGTGTTTAATAGAATGGGGTGCTGTGTTGCATCCCGGACAGGCATCCGCAATGGCTCCATCCAGCCTCTTCTGATATGTCAGAAGGGCCGGGTGGTGGCCACACCGCAGCCTGGCCAGGTGGACTCTGTCCTCACGTGGAAGGGAGGATTCGGATGGGTGGATGTCAGGAGGTCGTGCATGCAACTGTGTGTTGTTTTTGAGTGTTTGGATGGACTGATGAGTGATTTGAGTATGGATGTGTTTCTGGAGATTGGTTTGGGGTGGGCAGGGTGTAAGAGATGATAGTATTTGTGTATGGTATCGTGTACTGGGTGTTGTTTTGATGTTCCTTGGCATGTGTGGGTGTTGTGCCATGTAGTGTAGTGGATGGTGTGGGTTTGTGGAGGCTGCAGCAAGTGTTTGTGTGCCTCTCATGTCAAGGTGATCCTTGATTTTGAGGACTTTGGTTTCATAGTGTAGGTGGTCTGTAGGTGTGGTAGCTGTGCAGCCTGTGATTGTCTTTATGGCTCTGTTCTGTATGGTTTGAAGGGTGTTGTGATGAGTCTCAGTGAGGTTTGAGGCCCAGGCAGGGCTTGCATAATCCATCACTGATCTAATATATTGTTTGTATACTGTGGTTGTGGATTCTTTGTTGTGTAAGAATGTTGTGCTGGTAAGTGATCTGAGGGCTTTAAGTCTTTGCATGCACATGTTTTTGATGGTCGTAATATGTTGTTTGAATGTCATGGATGTATTGTATGTTATGCCAAGTATTTTGGGTGTGTGTGTGTGTGTGGTATAGGTGTGTTGTTTATGGTGAGGTGTGGTGTGTAGCAGTGTTCTGTGTTCCAGTTGGTGAGAAGGGTGACAGTTGACTTGGTGGGTGCTATTTTAAGTCTGTGGTTTTATGTCTATAGCCAGTATTTAAAAAGATAATTAATTGCATCTGATTGGCTAAAGAGAGACTACTATTTCCTGGAAGGGAAGTTTCAGCCAGTAATAGTTAACTTTTATGATACTGATTGTGGATCTTTCTATTAAAGAAAAAGATACACACTGTAGTATAGCATAACTCTCAGGCTGTACAGGAGGAAGCACATCAGCCAAGTGAAGAGGCCGTGACAGGGAACAACCAACAGCAACAACAACAACAACAGCAGCAACAACAACAACAACAGCAGCAGCAGCAACAACAACAACAGCAGCAGCAACAGCAACAACAGCAACAGCAGGAGACAGCACCCACCACCTTGGAGGAGCTGCAGCAGGCCCTCTCCTCTGGCCAGGCCATCCTACAGACCACAGACAATGGTTCTGAGCAGACACTCCAGATGGTTGAAGGACAGTGTGAGTGGAAGGAAGGGTGCAGTAACTAGGGTATTACAGTAACCGTCTTTAGTGATATATTGTTTTGTGGATGGAGGCTTATAATGAAGCAAATTTAGTAAACTTAATGGACATCCATAGGTGATGTCAGTAAATAAGTGGCTGTTCAGTTAGTGAAAAGGGTTATTATAAATTAGGGTCTTCCCGTCTTTGCTTCAATAACTAATATATATTTTATTATGATTATTCATGTATTTTAATGATCCACATTAGCAAAATTTGGCAGAATAGATACCACTTTTTTTTCATGGCCACCCTCCAGTGAGAAATTTTCAGGGGGAAATAATGTTGTTCAAATTGGCTTAATAAGTGGAAGGGTCCTAATATGCTACTTCATTTTGCAGGTGTTGTGACTGGATCTGGGCAGACATTTGTGGTGGTACAAGAAGGGGACAACATAAGCTTTGTACCAGCTGAGATGGTCCAGGGGGACCTAGGGGCTGCTGTCAATGGTGGTCAGGTTAGTATTGTATTGACGATGGAAAATGTCTGCTTAATTTGTCAGTTATTTCCAAACACACACTATAGAGCCTCTAGACACAGCTCATGCACATACAGCACCATAATACCTAGTAAAATACTAACATAGCATGTAATTCTATCAGACTGATCTTTTCAGAAGGTAGCATTTTGTAGTTGAAATGCAATTGTCATGAAGATATTCTGTTGTAGTTTGCCTCTAACCAAGTTCCTTAACTTTACTTCCATACACCTTCTTTTTAAACTCCTCATCCTGCAATCTTTCCAAGTGTCCAAACAACCTCAATGTATTACTCTTCACCCTCGCAACTGCTCCACACATAACTCCAGTTGCCTTCTCACCCAGATGATAATAATATCTCTCATATACATTCCCAGTACTTTCACCTTCTCACTTCTTCACTCTACATGTGTCTCATTTAACTAATTTCCACCATTTCATGTCCACATCTCTGATTCCTGTGTTAGTGTTGGCAGGACCATACTACAGTAAAAGTCTGTTAATCCGACCACGGATACTCTGAAAATCCCAATAGTCCGGATTTTTTAAAGTGATAATAAACATTTCAATTTTGGTGCATGAGTGACCTATGCGTGGATTTTCCGGGTGCATCGTCACATATGCCTACGTGACTCGCGTACAGCTGGGCCACCCACACTCTCCCAATTAATGTTCAGTGGAAGTGATTTTAAAAGAAAATTACCAAAATTAATTAATACAAACTAAGGAATGTTTGTGCACGAATGAATATTCAATGAGTTTTGATTATAACTGAAATTTCCACCCTACTATCACCCTCACGTTTGCTTGATACACTCGTGATAATCCTAACCCCTTTATAGTGAACAACTTCTCAAAACGGGTATTTTTCATACTTTTAACACATATCTCGGTACAGACATTTGATATGGTGAAAAGTGCAAGTGATTGTATGAGAAAATGACAAAGAATAATTAATATAAACTGAGGAAATGTATTTGTATGAGTAGAAACTCATGAATTAATGGTGAAAACTGAACTTGTCAACCATCACCCTCACTCCTCGCTCACTACACTCACGCTATTAGGCTTACCCTTTTAGAATGAACAACCTTTAAAAACATTCATTTTCCATACTTAGCGCTCAAGTTTAGAATTATTTTAGTCACTAGCTGTATATGGGAATCAGAGATATGAGTGAAAGTACATGTAGTTTTGAGAGTGGGTGTGCAGGCAGACAGTCGTACGCATCAAATTTAAGCCCTCGGATATCTCGGATCTTATGATAACTCAACAAGGGTCTCCCCCCAATTGATCTGAGATAGCAAGGGTTTACTGTAATCCTATAATTTGTGTTTCTTTGTCCATATTTGTAGTTGGAGGTCCAACCAATAGTCCGGATGACCTTCAGTCCCCTGCAATACGGATTACAGGACTTTTACTGTACATCACATCTCAGTTCCCATTTCACTTCCATGCTCAAGCTTCTACCCTCCATGATTCTCCCAAATGATCCTATAACCTGTCAACCCCACACTACTCTCTCCAATCTCCCCCTCCATACTACAATGTTTACACATAATTCTCATATATTTGAACTGCTTTACTTCCTCTGTCTCTCACCTCCCAGAACTACTGTATATCATACCCAGTTCTAGCTGGCATTTTCACCTTGGAAGGTGTTGCAGAGTCAATCACTTCCACTTTTGCTCTCTTGAAAACCACAATTGTATGTTGAACTGGATAAAACAAATAATTGTTTAGAAATTACCTTGAACATCATTACTCCAGCATATTGATAGTTTCTTGTCTTTATTAACTCTTTCTCAGGTTGTTGAAGGATTGGATCCGGTAGAGCAACAGTTAGCACAAATGGAAGGTCAGGTCTTAACACAAAACCAGGTATGTATTGTATAAGAGAGTTAATATACTAGTAACTGTAAAGACTAAGAATATATAAGATTTTTAAAATTAGATAAGAATGAAATGCCATGCATAGAAATATGAATTAAAAGAACCGTCAGCCAGGGATAACACGACAAAGCGTGGACAAAAGGAGAGTACATTACGATAGTGGTATTGTATTTCCTGCTTATTCATAATTATAATAATATGAACCTTTGCACAGGAGTGTTCTTGTTTATCTTGGGTGAATAGCCTGGAAAGATCTAGTAACAGCAAGTGGGCTACCATGCATTGGTAGAGGATGTGTGCATCAAGTGTTTGCTGTAATATAGTTATGGGAGAAAGCATGTGTAAAATTTTGTCCTGTGTATGGCCTTTATAGATTTCTGGAACGCTTATAAGAGGAGTGAAAAAATGCCTATGTAAGATCCATGTAAATGTTGGGTACAGTATAGAGAAAAGGCTGTTGTTTGTAGTGAAGAGCTTCTTTTATGGTTGTGTTGCGTGATTGTTGAGTAGATGAAATAGTGGCTAATCTCATCCACTGAGACAAGGATGTGTTGTTATTGCTATGGTTGTTCAATGTGTACATGAACGATGTGATGAGATTTGGAGACAATTGTACAAGAACGAGAAGTGGAAATGGAGCAGGATAGAGAAAGATGGTCTATGTTTAATCTGGCAGATGCAGAGGATGTGATTCCGTTGGCATGCAGTGAAAGGGCAAATGTCAACATCCATGTCCCATATTACCCCATATGTAGGGGCCTGAGGCTGGGCTACAGTTGCGTGTCTCAGTGGTAGCATATAAATGGGAAATATCAACCTCCTAAGGTCCTCACAGAGCCTTGGAACCCAGGCAAGAGAGCCAGGCACTATGCTTCACTCAGGTGCTCTAACCTACTAGTAACTAGACCACTGCGTGTAGTGAGAGGGAACTATGAATATGGTGGAGAGCCTTGCAGAATTGTATGAGCAATAATGTTTTAAGCTTATTGTAGGTAAAAAGTAAGGTGATAGTGGACAGGGAAGGTGAGTCAGTATGTAATGTGCAAGTGGATAGTGAGAACTTTGGAAATACATATATCCAAGAATATTAGTACCTTATGTGGAAATTGGATAAGAGAGGACAGAGTGACAAGGAAATTGAAATTAGAGTAACCCGAGAGAGAGAAGTAGCTGGTCTGTTGAAAACACTGATTAGATTGAATGTGTTTAGGTACAGAAACTACAACAGAACTGCCAAATGTATGTTGATACCTAGACTTATCGTTGTGGAACATTGGTACAACATGAATATGAAAAATCAAGTGTGAAATCAATAGGGATGGATATGGTGAAAAATGCATGTAAAATATGAAGAATTGCTAGGATAAAGAGATACTGTAGTGAGAGAATTTCTTAATTAAAGAGCATAGACCATGACCAAGTCAATAGCACTAAGTTCATGTCACCTCAGCAGGTCCCATTCAGTCAACTGAGTGCTTCGTGAAGGATAATAGAAAAGACGACTATTGAACAGACACATTCACCATACAAAAATGCAATACCCAGGTGGCCAATAAATAAGCTTATCTGGCACTTCAATTAATTAACCTGTGGAGTGTATGGTACCATGTGTGGTTATGACTTGGCAGATAAGATGACAGTACTTTGGTTGGTGGCTGTACAGTCATGAGCATAAGTTTCTTTACCCCCCTGGCGAGAGTTAGGTCGAAGTCGTCGTTGGATATGGACTGGACGAACAAATATGAACCAGTTCATAATGTTGGGATGGTGCTTCATGTCACTAGAGGTGTTCACTTGAATACAACAAATTTTACACCGTCATGAGATAGTGACTCCCAGTGTTCGTTTGTCTGGCCCTTCTCCAACCACAACTTCCACCTCATTCTCGCCATGGGGGTAAAGAAACTTATGTTCGTGACTGTACCTTCCAGGACCCAGCTGGCTACCCATAATACCAATGAGCTGAGAGTTATCCAATTAATATCAGCTTTATTGTAGATACTAACTGGGGATAAAAACTATGCTTATTCACATGTCAATTGGTAATGCTCTAAAAACACATCCCATATTATTCCATGTTTGGCTATTAAGAAAGTGAAGGATAAAGTTACACCATCCTTTGGTGAGAAAGATTTTGAATCATCAGCATCAATTATAGGGCAGCAGTGTGGCTACAGTTTCTTTCTGTTGAAAATATTTGTAAATATATAATTTTTATATATTTTAGAGCAGTAAGGTATCTCTGTAAAAACATCTTTGTAGCCCATCAGCTACCCAAACTTCTAAACCAACCATTGTTAGTAATTGAGAGTTTGAAACAACAGCAACAGCAAGATGGAGGCAACAGTGGTGGGAGCGGTGGTGTAGCTGTGACCTCCAGTGGTGGAACTACCGTGTCAGGGGACAGTGGTGCACTGGAGACCATGAGTGTGGTGGAGTCCCTGGTTAAGCTTGGGGAGAAGCAACCCACTGATGCAGAGAATGGGGCCACACAGGAAACACCAGAGGTAAGGAAGGATTGGCAAAGATTGGGTCGTCCTTTTTGCTGGGTTACAGTGGGCCCTAAATATAATACAACATTAACACCATTTCATTCTACTTCTAGTCCTTCATTGATTGTGTGTGTTATATTGAGGGCTTATTACTGGATATTGATTTCTGTCCCTTAGTTTGTTTGTTTTTCTTTGTCACCTGGACGGGCACCTCCCAAAGGCAATCGACACAAATTATGGAGTATGATCCATAAACAAAACTAGTGCTTCAGGTTCATCGATCGCTTACTGTGTCCTACCTATCCTTACATTTGTTCTAATTTCTTGATCCCTCTTTATTTACAGTACTAAATACTTTATCTTTCCTTTTCTACCATCTGTTCACAAGTTTATAAACATGTTTTGTTTTTACAGGAAGCTGATGCAAATGAAGAAGTGAATAGTAATGCTTTTGTTGCTATATTATTAAGTGTCATTGCATTAAGTTACAGTACATACTGTACATGTAGCATATGAATGCTGGACTAAGGATACTTTGCATGAACACCTTGCTTGGGATGCTTATTGGAGGCAGCACCGACAGATTAACCCTTGCTTTGGTATTTTGACTGATGTTTTGAAATGGCTGTATTGTATTCAACTTGCTTCCATAGAGTTTTCCTGGCTACTCCTTACTAATTCAGCTGTTTTCATGATCTCTTCTTAGCTCTACCATTAAAATTAAAGAGTTTTATATTTGTCATAGTAACTGTACTTGTGCTACAGGATTCTTGGCTGAGGCCATGACCTAGTTCAAATTCTGATCAAGTTTTTATTATCAATTAACATTGACTTTTGAGTCATTTCTGTGTAAGCATTCTATCTCGTATAATTACTTCATTGTCTAGCAGTATGGAAGGATTTCATTGTAGTAACCATACTTTGTGAAAGGTAGTCCTATAGTTTACAATAAAGATTCCATAATTATAATACAGCAATCCAACCTCTGGACTAGAACATAACTGTATATAAAAATCATATGATAGTTAATGTTCTGTGTCATTGTAAGCAGGCTGTATTAAAAAAGTAATGGTTTATGTAATAAGCATTACAGTATTGTTAAAATGACTCCATATAACATCCCTGAAATCATTGTTATTGTCATTGGTGTTGTGTTGCCCCTGGTTCTAAGTCAGTAGTGCCAGGGAGTGAAATACACCTGCTGGCTATACCATTTCATTGTTTGCTCATCCTTTACTGTTTATTTTCATGCAGTGGATTTTGTTAGCATTTGGGATAAACAACTCTGAACATAAACATTACCCAAAACCTTGACTGATTTGTTTCTCAAGAGTAAACTTCATGTCATTATTGCAAAACAGGGTAATAAATTTTGAAAGTAACTTTTTTATTTCTGTTTTAATCTAAATTCATATTTTAAGACTACTGGTACTTGTATTTTTGCTATTATGAACTCTTTGATCTATCATATAATATACAGTATGTGTATTATGCTCAAATTCCGCTTATCAATGATCAACCTTTTCAGACTAAGTTTTGTGTTGTTTGTATTCTTAATTAAATATTTTGTAATGAGAGTGAAATGATTACATGCTTCTTCATTTCTATTACATAAGCATGAACTTGTTTGTTATTTTAGTGCTGTATCAGTATATCTAAGTATGGAAATGTAATGTAGTGCCTTATCTCTCTTTACACACCAATAGATTGATACAAACCTGCTCCATAATATTTTCAGTTTTGCTTAAGTAAGTAAATGTATATTATGCAGGTGTGCTCCAAAAGTCTTCACCTCTCCCACTCTCTGCTTTGCAGCTTGGCTTGGTAACTTGGGACTTTTGATTCAGTGACTTGCCACCAGTATTCCATAACAATAACCAATATGGAATGACGTATAAATGGCGAGCATTGAGTCAAAGTTTTAATTTTCTGAGCCAGAGTGTGATAGAGACCCAGCAGGAGAGCAATATTGTTGACTTTATAAATGAGCTTGTACAATCTGCTTAAAGTTTCACCTGATTGACCTGCTTGTAAGATATGGTTAATGTTTTAATGTATCCCATTGCATTCAGTAAAGTACGTGCTTGGGAAAAGGAACGCTTCTACAATCATTAACCATATCTCGCTAGCAGTTTGACAAAGTGATATTTTTGCATTGTACTTACAGTATTTCATGTTTGTTAGTTAACTTCCCCTTCCCAAGTCCCCTGCATCAATTCTTGACTATCTGTTTTATACTTGAATGGTTCTGGTAATAGATAATCCATTTTTAGGGAGTAGCTTCAACAATTTCAGCAAGTACTATTTACCCTTGGAGCTGATTTCACAGTGGCTGTTGTATGTTGAGTTTTTCCTCACTCATACATTTCAGACTCCACACTTGCAGTGTAATTTCCAGTGTTCTAATAAACTACAGCAATTACACACTTAGAAAAGCAATGTTCCCTTCATGATTAATTTGTCAAAATGACAGACACTTGACACTAAAGATGCTAAACAGCCCACTTCTTATCTTTTGGTCAATTACAAATCAACTTTGCATAACTGTGAAATTAGCCCCAAATGATACTGGCTTATTAACATATGGCTGGCTGTTAACTGTATAGATATTCTTTATCCTTGACTTGATTTTCAGGTTACTCTAGCATTACCAATTACACAGACCTAGACATATGCCACCTGGAAGAAAGTAAGAGTCCGCCCCCACATCTCCCATCCTTACACAAAATAGTCATTTAGCTCTCCTCTTCTCACTCTAGGTGGGACCAGACATGCCAAGCCTTGATGGAGATGGGACAGATGATCGCACAGAGGTAGGGTATTGGGCATAGGGATAACTCGTAACTTTAAGAGAGGAGTGGGAATGCTCTTGAAATCTCTTAGATCATTAAGGATAGCTCGTAACTTTAAGAGAGATATGCTGTGTGTCCTGCAGCCCAAGTGTACGGGTTCATTAATATAAGGGTTTGTTAACTGTTAAGGTATCTACATACATAAGAATTCCACTTCGCTCCTCATGGAATCCATACACCAGATATGTACCATGAACATAGTTATGTGAACGCAGGGATAGAAACATTGATTTGGACTTTCATGGGTCCAGTCCTTCTTTAGAAAATGCATCTGAGAGTTTGTTTTACAGAATCAAATTACTGGATTTTGACCAAGTACTCATATTTGATTTTTTATGTATGAATTTTTTTTTTCAATTGTGAAGAATTTAGCTGTTAACATCCTTTACACTGTTAAAAAATATTTCCTCTTCATTGTGGCTTATTCTTGGTTTATTTAAAACTCCAAGGACTACATGACTGTTTTTTATTTTATATTTAAAGTTATAATACAGTGCAGTACTTACTGTGGAATAGAATGTTATCATTTTTGTGTATAGATATTGTGTGGTGGAATCTTCAGATGATTTATGAATGAAAGTAAATTTTTTAAGTATAGTAGTAAAAATTTAAAGGGAGAGACGTTCATTTTGAATGGATTGTATGAAATTTCATAAAACATTGAAGAAGATTTTTATGTATACACATACTTAAAAAACTACCGTTACAAGGAGGCTCGATGAATTTCATACTGAACGCAGTGATACCAATTTGAGGAAGATTGATTTTAAATATTTCATTTGTGGTGTCATTTCGTCTTGCACAGGAGGAGTAACGATACTTTTTTAGTATGTTTTACTAACCTGATATATGTGATGGGTTGCCTATATGACAAAGATGTGGACTCATCTACAGTATGTACAATATTGTCTGTATTTCTAGTGCTGTACTTGTAGCATGGTATGGATTTGATGTTTCATAGGCCAAAATTTTTTAGACTTGTGGGTCATTTCAATCATGAACTTCAGAGCAAAATATCTAATGAAGGAAAATCCTAATGATACCTTACTCTTGTATTGTTTTTTTCCTTGTAGATTTTGACTTTAATATTATAATTTACTTTTCATTTTATCTTAGTATTTTTTGTTTATTTTTTTAATAATTGCACATTAATTTTGAGTGAGACAAGGATCTGTGATGTCACCGAGGTTGTTCAAAGTGTACGTGGATAGAAGAGTGATAAAAGAGATTAAGACAATAGTTCTGGAATGAGGAATGTAATTAGTACAGGGTGGAGAAAATTGGTCTTTAACTTGATGTATGTAGATCATGTGGTGCTATTGGCTAGCCTTCAGAGGGATCTAGAAATATCAATGGCGGCTTTTGCAAAGGTGTGTAAAGGCCACTGTTTATATGTTTAAAGGTAAATGTAGACTAGAGCAAAGTGATGGTAGCAGAGACGGAGAGTGAGTCCAGTCCATGTGTACAGGGCAAGTGGATGGTGAGAATATGGAGGTGGTTAAAAGAGTTACAGTACATAGGGGTAATATTGGACAAGATGGGAAAGTTATGAAAGAAAGTGGAGAAAAGTAGGAGGTGTGATGAAAGGACTGGTTAGAACTATATGGTTAGGTATACAGGCGGCAAGTGGATTGCACGAAGGAATGTTAACACCCACACTATCATATGTTTTTCAAACCTTGGAGTGGAATGAACGTGAAAAATTGACAGTAGGAGCAGTAGAAATGGATACGATGAGAAGTGTATGTAGAGTCCGAAGAATTGACAGAGTGAGAAACACTGAAATCCTTGAAACATGAGGCGATCAAAGAGTAAAGTGTTAAAGATTGTATGGGTATGTGGAAAGAACGGATAATACAAGGGTGCTGAAAGAATTACAAGAGAATGCTTTTGAGGGGCAAAGAAGGAAAATGTGGTACAATATGGCAAAGGATTGTATCAGTAAGTGTGGAATAAGAATCAATGAAGCAAAGAAATTGTATGTGATGGGTAAGAGTTGAAGAGATTCACTAGGAGGAGTGTGTGTTAGAGCTGACAACTCGGTTCTTTTAACTCGGTAATTCATGGAATGGCTTCTCTTACCAAGGGTAATATAAGGGACTTTGATTTAGATGCAAGAACCTGTGTAGGCGAGCAGAAAATATCGTATGTTTGAAAGATGTGCATGTGGGTGTGACTCATTATAATGGATATTTCTGTCCATTCTGTATTCTCTTTTCCAACTTTCACCCCTGGCACCGGAGCCCCTCACCTCTTGGGAAAAAAAGAATAGAGTATTTACAATTATTTTTTGAACATCGTATAATAAAGTATAATTCATGTGCTTAAATATTATGCACATTGAGCTCAGTATAATGAAGAATAACTTTGCTATGAGTGTTAGAAGCAAATCATCTCTACTCAACTGTTTGCAAATCACTTCCGTGGGAGTAACACAGCATAACCAGAATTTACAAACACCTCTGACATTAAAGAGTTAACCTCAGGATTTTACCGTGCTCTACCGATTCTTGTACAGTCTGTCAATGATGCACGTACCCCACCTTTGCTCAGTTACTCGCAGTTTTAGCTGGTAAAATCTGGAGTAGTAAGCAGGGTTATCTTACAGTGATTGTGATTGGTCGATCAAATATCTTCTGTAAGATACCCCTGCTTTCTACTCCAGATTTTACCAGCTAAAACTGCGAGTAACTGAACGAGGGCGGGGTACGTGCATCATTGACAGACTGTACATGTGACATTCTTAAGCCAGACTATAATGTGTGTACATGATGCTAGTGAACACTTTGCTTGCACACAGGATAATCCACATCAGATATACATAGAAGACACATGAAAGGAGAGAACTAATGAGTTTGATTGACTATAATATATAGCCATAGATAAAAGGTTCAAAATGGATATGATAGATGCTAAAGTTGTGAGGAGAATGTTGCAATGCTCTAACTAATTAGTGGTCTTTGCAAATTTAAAGTTTGGGTTAAGTGGGTGAGTGAGTGTATAGTAATGGAGGGATGAAGAACGGGTTAGTGGGAGAGGTAATAATTTGGGTTATGAGGAGAAATACAGTAGAAGGATGGGTGAAGTGCTGGGAAAAGTGAAGGTGTGGATGGGTAAGGAATTGGAAGTAAGTGATAATGTTTGAAACAGAACTAGTGACTGGGACAGCAACAAAGCTTGTGAGATATTTAGTTAAAATAAAAAACTGATTTGGAAATGGGTAAGAAAGGAAAGTCTGGCAGTGTTACCAGATGGAGCAGGCCCCAGCAGGCTCCACAGTATCTTGCCAACCACCCACCTACCAAATGTGTGTATTGGAATTGGTTTTGGTAACAGTGTTTGGCTGCCTGGCACTGCCCGATTGTGTGGACAGGGCCTTAGTTCTCACAACCGTACTGACGATTGGAAAGATTGTCAGTATGGTTTCCTTTAGGGTCGTTAGCCTGGCAATCTTCTATACCTACTTTCTAATTCATAGTCATCATCTATTTGGAACTTGGGTGAAACTTTTACTGTTGCAAGAGACATCAAAAGCCATTTATATAGAGTCTGGCACAAAGATTTAACTTCCTAGCTACCCTCATTTGGTTACTATCCTTCCCTCTGCATCTTTATTATCTCTGATTTCCTTTATGACCATTCTGTATCTGCTGCTGTTGTAGATGGTCATTGCTCTTTTCATTATTGATGATCTTAGCTGTACCTCATCCCCTATCAACTTGTACACTGATAATTCCATTCTACATTACACCACATATGACAACTGCCCATTCTCACAGCTTCTCACCACATCACAGGCTGATGCAGTGACATGCCTGACTTCTGACTTTACTCACATGTCTGACTGGGACAGAAAACATTGTGGTTTATGCTACTTCCAAAACACAGTTCCTTTATCTGTCAACTCACTTTATCTTCTAGATGACTAACCTCTCTGCTTCAGTAACACACAGGTAAATCTTTTCTCTTTTCTCACATACGTGGTGTTACTTTCTCTCAAAATCCCTCTTGGTGAAATCATATTACCCCTCTAGCTAACACCCACACAGCTGGTGTGTCTGTACAGGGGTTCTCATTTGCTCCTGTATGGAGTATGACTATCATCTGTAGTGGCCCAACATTCACAACACTCATGGACAGGGTGGTATCAAAGGCCTTTCGATTCATCAACTCTCCCGCTCTTACCGATTCACTACACCCTCTCTCCTTGCCAGAAATTTCAAAGCACTCGTATATCTATATATCAAATACACTAGACATTGCTCTTCTGAGCTCAATCTATGCTTCCTCCCCCCTGGGGAGCATGTAGCACTCATATCAAGTCTGACCCCCATTTCTGTCCAACTACAACAAGAGTTAACCAGTACAGTACTCTCGGTCTTTCATACATATAACTGGTCAGCTCTGGACTACTCTTCCATTGTCCATCTTCCCTCCTTACTGCAGCTTAATACTTGTTTGAAATCAATATGTCTAGGAATCTTGAATGAAATTGGACATGATTGGATTTCTCTCTTCACTTTACAGGTGAGGACAGGGCTTTTGCATTAAATTTTAGTCTTCACCTGCCTCAGTATATTATACATATAACAAGATCGAAGTGGGTCACACTGACAGATAACCAAGAACCAAACTTTGGTTAATCGGATAATACAACGGGAACGGAATCCATTTATATATGATAGTTAATTCCCAAATACTCTTCGTTGTTATTACCATTGTAACCACAGCTCCTGGAGTGGTTAATAAGATAATAACACAAACTGCATAGTATTACAATGAGGTTGAGTGTGAAATGAAGGTACTGTTCAAAATAATTATGTATGAGAAGTGCTGGAATGTATTTAGTAAGCCAACATTCTATTTGTGTTCCTTTTCATGGTCATGTACTCCCATCTATCTGTCATTGTAGTGACCAGATTAGGGGGACTAAAGCCACAACTACAAACCTTGGCTAATGGAGTACTTCTTTAGCCGTTGTGTAGTGTGGTGGCTTACCAATGCACTGGCCAAAGGTTTGATGCCCCATGGAGACACTCAGGAATTTGAGTGGATCAATTTCTGGGTTCAACATATGACTGCGTGATAAAAGCTAGAGCCCACGTATTATAACATATAGATGCTTCACTAGGTTAGGAGCACAGTGATCCAGGTGCACCACACCCTGGACTTGTCAGTATGTTTGACAAAAACTATCTGGTACTACATTATGGATCTCTCTGGCCCAGTAAGGAACAAAATTTGTAACACACTTGAATAGTTATGTAGCTTGCCAAACTTTTAATACAGGCATGCTGCTCAACAAAGTGATAGTGGTTAATGAATTATATTGTGCTGTGTTTCTCTGTGTGTGTGTGTTTTTTGTGCATGTTGCTTTTGATCCATTTGACCTATGACATCATGCATTGACCCCTCCATAATGACCTGCTAGCATTTACCTGGGTTATGATGTATTGGTATCTTCAAATTCTTTTATAGCATCAGTGAGACCGTAAAGGACGTGAAGAGGATGGAATCGTGCGCAGAGTATTCAGTACTGTAGTTCAGGGCTTTTACCTGGCATTAATCTTTTATCTGCAACTTAGGCCTCTTGTTTTTTCAGACTTATTACTATTTTCTTTTCTTTTAGGAAAACCATAATAATGTCCAAAGATTAAAAGATCTTTCTGGTAGCCCATACATTGCTGGTTGCAGCTAAACTAGGTGGTAGTTCAGGGTACTAATACCAGACAATTAAAAATGTTACAATGATACCCTTGTTATCCAAGAATTAAGTCAAGGATCTAATTTACAGTACTTTATCCTAGCTTGTAAGGGAAGCCTGAACAATGGTATGATTAGATAAATTTACTGCTGTAGATATCTATGGAAGACTACAGAACTCTGCTAGCTGGGTTATAACCCTACAACTTACAGAGCAGTGTTATATGGCTCCAAAACACAGCCCTTGTCAATATGTGTGTGTGTGTGTGTGTGTTTATTGGGTAAGATTCCATATCGACCCATTGATGTCCCATGCTTATGGTTGGACCTCCTGTGCCTTATTATTGAAGGTGTGGGTCTTCTTTTGGCATACAAGGGTCTGTTTGACTGTTTGTGTGCTTGCCTTGCCCATGTGTAGCAATTTTCTCTCTTGGTTGTAGGTCGGAGCCTCCATGCCGTGCCTGGGAGATGTAACAGAGGAGGAAACGGAAGCACCAGCTGATGGAGTGGAGGAGGGAGGTGCAGGTGGCGGAGAGGACGATACAGAGGAACACATGGATGGAGCTGGAGGAGAGGACACAGGCAAGAGGAAGAGGCAGCCATCACAGAAAATGATTGAGGCGATGGGCATGCTGAAGAGGAAAGTGCCTGAGTCTCCCACACAAGGTGAATAGATTGTAGCGAGTTGAATGCAATATGATGACATTGGATAATGCAAGACGATAGTTTCTTCCAAACTGTGTCAAGAATTCAGATGTAGGTACTGTGTTTAATCTTTATAACACAATTTGAAAAAATAATTATTTGGCATCTTGCTCCCTAAAGTTGACTTTGTGAAAGGAATCTTCAAGCCATTTTGGTCATGCTGTTTCCTTGTCTTTAATTAACCACAGTTAATAACAGATTGGTAAGTCATGTCTGCAACAATATTTCCCTTTGGAAGAACCAAGGGAATAAAGCTGTGGTAAAAAATAATTAGCTGAGTCCAGTCATGTACAGTCCTTACTTATGATGACTTAGTCTTATATGGAGATGGAAGTACAGTTTTCAACAATAGCTTTTCAGTGTAAAATTGATAACAGATATAGGAAGACTCGGGCAATATATCATAACTCCTTATTCACCATATGTGTCACATGTCTTGGGTCCATATAGTGTTGTAGTGGTACAATAATGGCTCAAGTTGAACCCTGCATTTCACATTTTGTGTTTGTGTAGAGCAGGAAAGCATTCAAAATAAGTTATAGATCTGAATGGTTTGTATAATATTCTGCTTGTTCTACACTTTTCAAGTTAGATTTGTATACTGTTGTGAGTTTAGTTATATTTCTGTTCATATCACACTATACGACTTAGGTCTGGATGCTGTCATTCTGTCGTAAAATTATCCAACCTCTGCATAATACTAACATTCTTTTGGCTCAGGTAATCTGGATAATTGACAGTTTGATGAAATTTCAAACTACTCACCATGTTGCAGCAAAACAATAGCTACCCCAGCCTGAAGTTATGTGTCTCACATAAAACCCCCTTCATTTATCCATGCATAACTGGACAGGCCAACAGAAACAAGCACTGTGTATTAGTATAGATTAATTGTGGATGTTTGTACTTGTGAGAGGGAGCTGAGAATTTCTTGGATTGCTAGGAATGTGAATGTGAGGTGTGGCCCATTTAACTGGGAGTTCTGTTCTGTCCTTGTAGGGGGTAATTGCCTGTAATCATTTCGGCAATAATTAAGGGTTTTGGCACCCCTTCAGCCACAGCCACTTCCTTTCAGTTCTTCAGCTGTCCCTCTTTTCTTTCTATTTCCTTCCTGCTTGCTGTCTCGCCTCTCATTCACCTTCTCCTGGCGATACATGGCCTCATTGTTGTGGCGCCTAATATCAATCAATTCTGTTCTGCCTCTTTTTTTTTCTTTTTTATGGTGTCTTCATAATATACTCATTAATATTAATTGTGGAGAAAAACTAGTAAGAATAACCAGTTATTGAAAAAGAGAGAGAGAGAGAGAGAGAGAGAGAGAGTGAGTGAGTGAGTGAGAGAGAGAGAGAGAGAGAGAGAGTGAGTGAGAGAGAGAGAGTTTCTGGAGCTAGAAGCTTTCCGCTACCAGTACTGTACTTGGGAAAAACTGAGGTGGATAATTATAATTGTAATGATGGCTGCCAATTTTTCCATGTATTTTGTATGTTAGTATCCTTATTGTGGTGTTTATTAATGATTGTTGTTATATTACAGGTGGCAGAGGGAAAAAACTGAAGAACTAGACTCACATCTTCATCTCAACTGAGCATTTCTAAGTAGTATTTTCAGGTAAGTAGTTTTTTACCAGTTGTAAAGGTTCAGAGTGCAGATCTATACTATATTTTATTTCTGTTAATAAATGTATGAAGCTATGATTAATGTAAGTGAATTATATAACATAGTTTGCATTAATATTTCATCAGGAATTACTCATGAACAAGTTGAAAAGTAAACTACAATAACAAGGTCAGTCTGGTAAATGTTCAACCTAAATGTGTGTGGTTGTACAATAACCCTCTCTATATTGATCTGATTGGAGGATAGCAAAAGTCATTAAAACTGAGATATCACTTTAGCCAGGCTGGCCCTGTGTGCAATTCAAAAATTTATAAATCAAGAAATACAGTACATACACAGTAAACTGTCTACAAAATATATAGTATATTGTAGTACATTATTACAAAAAAAAAAAAAAGTGCCTTCAACTGTGGTCAACCCTTGTGTCTGTCATGCTCCTCGATATCCTTAAATTTTTCAGTCATCAGTAGAATTTTCCTCTTTGTTTTCACTGACGATGAAGTAGACAGATCACATTCACTAGATATATCTGTAAAAGTTATGGTATCCATAAAAAAGAAAAAAAAAAATAGAAAAAAAAGGAAGCAACACAACTGCAAGTGAATGTAGGAGCATTGGAAAACATTTATACCACAGCAAAAGTGGCGTTCAAACTGATGCCCGTCACCTACCGTTGTCACACAATCCCGGCGCTGCACATAGTTATCCTGTACTATATAACGAGCAATCTGTGTTTATTGTGGCATTATTAATTTGGTAGCATGAAACAAATTGTTACAAACTCAGATACAGTATTCAGTATATGGTGGTCCATTATAAAGAGGGTTTACTGTACTAAGGGCATACTGAATTTATTGACAACAGTTGACACACTTACAGGGTTAATTACTGAACCACAAATGTGAGGTTATTGACCAATTCTGAGGTTACTTACGTAGGTTCTTGCTTTCTTTCAGACTGGAGGAATCCTTACAGAAGGCAGCAGTTGTGCATAGCAAGTGGATCTCAATTGTTTTTATCTCCTCAAAAGTAGTCTCCAAAGATCCCTTTCTGTATTTTTTCTTTTTCTTTAAACCACACATACACAATGCCTTCTCAAATTTCCCGAGTCTCTTGTATATATTTCTTTAGCTCAAGAATTAACTACAGAAAAAATCCTTAGGTTTGTAAGTACAGAATCTTTTTCAATTATGAATAGATACCAAATATTGTGTTTAATGTTATCATCTGGCTAGTGATATCTGCTTTCCATTTCTTACTTAGAAAAGTATGCATGTCTTCTGTAAGTAGAAAGGTATGTATGTCTCCACCAGATCAAATTATTCAAATTACTTGTTAGATTTACCAGTTCCCAGACTGTGGCTTGTACAGACTGGCAAAGGGATTTAACTATTAATGATCATTATAATTATTAACTTTTATTTTATATTTTTTTTTTACTTATCAGGACTCAAACTTGATGATAGACTTCACAAAAGTCATATTTCCTCTCCTGCTTCTCTGGTTATGCTTGTAGTACAGTAGTATACATTTGAAGCAACAGACATTAATGACTTTGTAATGGTAAAGTTTAGTTAATATCTGTTGATTCAGAAACACAAGATTTATTTTCAAGGCACTGTATACTAGAGAAGCAGGAGAGACAGAAGGAATGAGGTGCATGACATTACCTTGAGAAAAGTGATCCCAGTGCTCCTAAATGGGATCTTTCTTCTCAGTATTAGATTTGAGTCCAGGTAATTATAGTATACTTCCTTTTCCTTATAATACTACAAGAGACATTTGTGTATGTGTAACAAACTGCTGAAGTTACTGTATTAAGACTTCCACCCAATGAGACTGTTCATAATTAATGGAAGGTGATATACAGTTGTAGTATATAAACTGTGATGAACTCAGTAACAACAATTTCCCCAAGTATCAAGTAAGACCAATCTTGTGGATCCCTGCTGTCCGTGGAAGTGTGTCTGTCCTTTAAATACTCACATGTGAGATGCATGTCTTATACATGTGTCACACTCCTAAACACAACTACAACATTAAGGTAATGTTCAGAGCAATCCTAGTTCACAACAATGAGTCTGTTCTCTTAACCAGTGAACTAGTCAATGATGATATTTGTCATTGACCAAAGGCTGTCAAGGACTTAAATTTGTACACACTTCTCATTCCATACAGAATCTACCTAGTTGTAGAAAACCATTGACTTTAACTTCCCATCTAGTGGGGTAAAGTAACATTCCCTGTTATCAGTCCAGATTCCCAAACATCAGCACCATTGGCTGAGGTAACAGCTGATAAGTTGTGGTCTTCAAAGTTTGCTTGAGAAAGATTCTGGCCAAATGTACCGACACTTCCAGTAGTACTATAGGCCCTGGGTTATTACTAGGAATGAGATCTAAAGAACAGACACAATATCCTTAGAGACAGGACTGCCTACAATACTGGGGCATCTCGACCCATAGCCTTGAAACCAGTTTGTTTTAGCAAAGTCTGTTGGTCGTAGTTTCTTCTTATAAATTGTGGGTGCCAGGTTGGTGCAGTGATATTCTCACCTCCCATCCTACAGGCCCAGGTTTGAGACTCATCACTGCACACAGACCTTGTAGACAGAGTTAGCACCCTCCTGTATCCCTTTGGGCTACATTCACTATATTATGACCCAGGTCGGTAGAATGTCTTTCTATCATCTTCATCATACTAAAGATCTTAGTGGATACCAGATAATGAGCAAACTTTGCACTTCAGGAGAAGGGAAAGGCCTCCTTTTTATTTTTTACTTATTTTGTAATACATAAGTCAGTAGATTAGTACAAAAATATCAAAGTTTCCTTCTTATTGGAATGACAGAATGTAAATTCTGCTAGTTTATTAACCTTGCAATTCATTGATTAGGTTTTGTTGTATTGTTCATGTGAACATGGATAAATAGGCTTCTTTTATTACAATTCTTAAGAATAATTCATCATCACTATTATAAGCAGTGTAATTAGAGGTCATACTGCATCATGAAGCTGGATGCATTTGAAAACTTTTCTTTTGACATGTTTATTTAGTACAGAAGTGATGGAGAATCACATGTTGGAATGAATGCATTTACATGTTAATAGTATCATAACAACATCACAAATTGATACCGAGACCTAGGTTGAATGGGGATGTGAATACTTTGAATCATCTTACCTTGTCAATATGCATGAATTTATGTTAACATTCAGCCACATTCACACCAGGATTTATTTACATAATATACACTATATATGAGTACCTTCAAGACACAACTGACCAAGTGCCAACACCCATCATCATAGTCATCAGTTGTCTAATGTTTGGTCATAATTACACAGTATTTGAAAGGAACTCATTAAGTACAAACCATTAGGAGCCCACAAAATTTTTATAGAACTTAAAGTAACTGGAAAATAGAGAGTAGCATTTGAATTATTGTACCTGTGCTTTGTACAGACTTCCCAAAAGTATCTCAGGAGGGTGTTTGGATGATCCAGAGATAGTACCCTGCAGGAGCTTTCAGACAGTTTTTAGTGTCGCGTCGTACTGTTTTGAATACAATGCACAAAGATACTTTTTGGAGGTTCTGTGCCTGTTATAGATAGTTTGGCACTTGGTGTGTTATGCCTGGAGCACCTCATGATTCTGTTGTAGCGCTTTAGACCTCCCGAGTGCTATCAGTGTTAGCTCTTGTACTGGTATTTTTGTCTTATCTCATGAAATGCATTATATATATATATATATATATATATATATATATATATAATAATGTTTCCAACTGGCGAATTTGAACTTGTACCTGTGTAATGTCTTCACTCTTGAGGCATCAGTCACTTGACCTGAGACTTGGCGTGTGTGTGTGTGTATGTGGTGGAGGAGGTACTAGAGACTAGATTTGCAAGGTACAGTTGCATGTGACAATTTCCAGCCCAACCAGTGACTGTATGCAGGAAAGGTTATTGACTCGGTGTTGACAATGACACGCAGTACAGGAGTTACAAAAACACCATCTGTAGCCATCATTCTGGTCATCGTCATCACCTCGCTCATGACACACTCACATACAATCCCAGAGCTGATGGAATGGAGTGAATTCAAGTGACCCTCTTTATGCGATGACTCATTGCGTTCCTTCTTACCAACGAATTATAAAGTTTATAGCACATAATTATTCATGATAATGTAAAGCAGCTCATTACGCCATCCTGCATGAAGTGTATTTTGCACTACCTTCACTACATCCAACTATGGTGGGCTGGAAGTTACAGATTGCCACGGTACAATATTCACCATTTAGTTTGAATTTCTGACCCCTGTGAATAATTCCGTTGTTCTATTGTCATTGTTTATTATTACTGTTTAGCAGAGTGAAGTAGTGTTTTGTAATCGGGGAATCCTTTATCACTTTAAAAATTAAGGACCTGCAGAGCTGTATATATATTTGTTATGTAGTAAGTTTGTGTGTGCAGATAATTATGCTCTACTTCTAAGAACCATATACTGTGCCGGCATTACAGACACAATTAAAGTTACTTAAATATCTGCCAAATAGACATTGTAATTTTAGTATCACTATGGCTTAAGATAGTCCTTCCAATTTTCTGCCACATACAAGAATATAGATTCACTCCCCAATGGGCATTTGTGCTTGCACGTGTCTTGAATGTACACAAAACACTGCAGTCACCAAGTTGTCCATATACACATAACTAGACTTCTAGTAGGTTAATGCTTTTATGTGTTTGAGAACTATACATAAGGAATACCATTTTGATGCTGTGTGCTGAGAAGGAACACTTTACAAATACAGAGTTCTAGAAAAGGTTTCTTTGGTAATATATTATGAATGAATTGATTGGTGCAGTTTTCCATGACCTGAGTTGATAAAGCTACGATAATGATTGTGAATGGATTATATGTTGAAAAGAAGTGTATGACAAGGTTGAAGATGATGTTGCCTGAATATTATTGTAAGATTTTATTTAATCCTCTTTGAATTGATACACGCACCTTCAAAGGGGTGCACTTGTTTTTATGACTACTGTAAGTTGCTTGGCTGAAGTGAATTGCACCATTGTAGCCTACAAGAATGGTGCATTGATGGAAAAATGTAGGGGTGCAATGATATACAGTAAGCTTAAAAAAATGTGGAAACATTTCAGAGCTTTCACTTTTGTTTCATGAAAAGTATATGAATTTAGTTTACCATGCTGTATTTAATAAGAATAACCACTTATAATAGAACTGGGGTAATCACTCCAAACAGAGGTGAAATTTTAACACACCGGGCTGGACATTTACACCAATACTGTACTACATAACCTCGACTCAATACTTACTGATAACAGAGCATATTTTGGTGTGGTTGTGAATCCCAAACATGTCAAAGGTATTCATCAATAGGCAGTCATAACATTACCCTTATACATACAAAAGTTATATATGTTTGGCTGACTGTATAATACAACTCTAATCCATTCCATAACCAAAGTGATGTCTCTGGAATGGAAGGCAAGATACCAGAGAGAGGAGACAGTTGCCTCCAATCCCATGTATATGCACCTTGCATAGTTAATCCTTTTGCTTAAAGTTGGTCTGTGGTCATTGTTGCCAAACACTAACAAAAAGTTTTATAACAAAATGCATAATACAACAGATGGGTTAAGTAGCAATGCATTCCAAAGTAATTGAGAATGCTCATAAAGAACTGATATATTTCCGGAGTTAAAAGGGGCTCCAGAACCTCAATAAAATTAATCTCATTCACATATACAGATACTCCTTTCAAGTCCATGAAATTCTCAACATCCCCTCACAAAAGGCATTTCAGTTATCCTTGGTGCAAGGAGCCATTCCCTGGACTGTCAAACTAGATTGCCCACCCAAGCAAACACAACTAAAATATTTCTTCCACTCTTGCCTAGCCTGCACAGTTTTTTTGCCTCACCTATTTTTATTCCATGCTTTCTTACACAGTAACCCCTCGAAACACTGTCATGCACCTTGTTCACCACACTTGTATTGTCTAGCTTTTTCATATGCTTATTATCTCTCAGAGCACTTTTCCTCTACTCTAATGTATTGATTTACCCACACCATAGCTTTCACAGATATTAGTACTTTCAACCTGTCAGTTGTTCAGATTCGACACACACTTTTCAGCATATCCATCACTCCTACTCTTACTCTCCTTTTCTCATGTTTATGCCATACCAAAGTTTCACCAACATTTGATAGTGTGGGTAGTAATTTACACTCCTTTATGTAGCCTCTGGATTTGTGTAGTTTTCTTTGTTGCATTTGCTGCTGTACAAAGTATAATTATTTAAAAGGCACATAGGTACTCTGGAAGAGTAGAAAAAAATCATTTCATATAAAACAGCAACAAAAGTATTTACAAAGTTAATGTGTATAGTGTTGTGTACAACCCTGTTCTTAGGGGATGCCCAGATGTTTTAATGAATTTTTTATTAAGAAATGGGACGGTTATACCATTAATACGTTGAATCTGTTTTGTAAATTCCTTAATCACATATTGATCAAGAGTGTTTGGAAACTGCAAACCTCCACCAAGGCTGAGCATACCGTAACTCTTTATATACTGTACAAGGCTGAGCTTTTTACTCATTATCAGTACTGTAGTTTTAAAGTACAATTTCAACAGGGTTTGCATGAAAATTAACATTTTAATAGTATTTTTACGAAAACAGCATTAGAACTGGATGAGCTGTGAAATTCTACAGGAACAGCCATCATTATTTCACACTCATTTTTAAAAAAATAATACAGTGTTTATGTAGCTATTACAAATTATTGTCATATCCACCTGGCATCAAAATTTTATTGGTGTATGATCATGTATTTATAGTCAAGGTAGACCTTTAGGGGATACAGTATTACCAATGGTGATGTAAGCAGTACTATAAGGGTTGGGGCACCCCTTTGGATCCAAGCCACTCCCTCTCAGTTTTTGAGATGGTTAGGCAAGCCTCCAGTAAAACTTTGCCAAACAAGGTGAAGAGTGTTACTACTCTACCTTGCCATCACTTAAGGGGAGTTTTCGTGTGTGTTTAGGTGCCTGGTTTTTCTTGTCATGATTGGTAGCATAATATCTGCAGTACTTTCCTCTATTTTGTAGTTTACTTTTTTTTTTCTTATTTGGCTCTTCTACACGTGTATAAAATCAGACCTTGGGAATATCAGTTGTTTAAAAAACATTAATTCATTAACTTATCAAGGCTAGTTGTTATTCCATCTCACTATTGGGGATTGTACAGTGGTATACTCTTCCCAAACCTGGAAGAGCTCTACGGCGTGGCTGGTGATTAATGCTGATATGCCAAACATCAAAACCATAAACAACAAATGATTACATTTAACACTATTCAGATTTTTGTTTTGCATCAGATACACATTATATATTACATATTTTAACATAATTATGTGCTGTACAGAATTCGTTAATTCTACTAGAAAAAACAAGGTGTTTATATAAATCATGTGGCGTTTATTTCCGCACCACACATGAGACGTTGCCATTGTTTTGTCATTGAGGCGGGTGCAGGGTGAAGGTCACATGTTTGGGTCAGGTCGGTCAGTGACCATCATACCTGAAAAGCTTTGTTTTGGTACAAATGTGGCAACAGCGCGCCAATTAGCTGCCCTCGCCCGAGAGACCTTCCAGGTTTGGGAAGAGTATAGTATTATTTATTGCCTTCTAAACAACTGGCTTGGATTTGATACTTGTCATTGTTTCTGGCCTGTAAAGCCTAGCTCGGTAGAATGCATTTCTACCATCTCTTTCATAGTACACCATTAGTATACTGTTTGTGTTCCTCAATGTATCAAAGCCTGACAATGTGAAGTTATAGGAACCATTAATTTTAGCATTGAACTAGGTTAGGGATGCCTTAACAGAAACAAGTCCCCAATGTATGGCAGTGTAATAGATAGGCTGCATAGTAAAGAGTCAGGCAAACACAGTATATAAGGGTTTCAAAACAAGTAGACAAACTCAGTTAAGAGATTCAGACAATGAGGGAAGGGGAAGAGAGTGTAGGTGTAGTGATGACATTTGAGAAATAAAGGGGTTCAGCATGACCTGGCTCTGTAACTTATAAACATGTCACTGCTCATCCAACATAAATGGCTGAGTAATGCACTACAGTATACAGTATTCACCTTCTTGTGGCAATGAGAAATATCACTCATATTGGCTGTGAAGTAAACAATTTGAACTTTGCATAATGGAACTTTTGTAGTGTACTGTATAAAGAATGCTGTTAATACCAGAAGATAAGCTACAGAGGGTTCTGACAAATGGAATTAGGGCACTGTCAACACTCCTTCCTTTAATAATGATGTTGTCTAGATCCATGGGTTGATATTTAGGGAAGAGAAGACTGGCTGTACTATTATAGGTGTATGACATAAAGTAGAGGCAACTGCACCCTTATACAGTAACAGGATTCCCAGTTAGAGAGTTGCATCAGGGCCTTCTCAAAGGGACATTGTTAAGACAAGTGAAATTTTTTTTTGCATATGTACCAATTTATATATACTTTTCAAAACACTGAATAAAGAAGTGTAATTGAAGTGACAGAAATGTTTGGGTCTTAATTTTGTCTTGTGTTTATACTGAATTTATCAGCATTTGTCTCCAAGAATCAGGTCTTATTGAATGCATTTCTTGAAAATTCATGTGCGATGTACAAATTTTTCTACAAATATTATACAGTAGAATATAGTACTGTACTACATGACATCAGCCATATTCTTTGGTATGTAAATCTCATATACCTTTTCTGTAGTGTCTGGGATGAGAATTTGACCCCTTTTCTTTTGTGAGATGAAAGTTTTTTCTTTAAAGTAGGACCACCATATATACACACCATTGCATCCTAATTAATATGGTAGAGTATTAACAAGCTGATTGGACAGTCATTCTGTATCTGGTTGCCCACCCATGTTTTCATAATAAGTAAATTTTTGGTCTTACAAAGCTCTGCAGTTTTGATAAGACTTGGGGTTTTATTAAATTATTTTTATCAAGCTAGAATTTATTAACCTGTCTGGCTGTCAAAAAGTAACATCATCTACAGTACAGTATAGTATTGAAGATAAGTCTAAAGTGATACTATATTGTCTCATTTAAGTTAGGGATTTGGAATGTTTTGGAAATGAAAGGTGAGAAAGCTGTGATTATTGACCAAGACAAGGTTGTAAAGGTGGTTTATTCATAACCAACCTTTCAGCAATTACTCATGCTGGGAAGTCCTAGAAATAAGCAAGTGGAATTAAAGTGTTCAGTGTCCATGTTATCATTAGTTATATTCTGTTATGGTGATCCTTTACCAGAAGTGAACAACACTTATCAGGTATAGTTATGAAAGAGCAACTTCCCCTTTTACCCAAGTAACTTTATTGACTTGGCCAATTTATACAATGGAATTCCAAGTTAAAACACAAACTCAAAATTAATAAAGAAACAGATAGTGCACTAAAACAATAAATATATTTACCTTGGTGGACAGAAGTAGGCCTACCGGTACATTTTTGAGAATGTGAAGTGGAGAAATCTGAGGTTTTCATCCCTTCATCCCAGTGAATCACTTCAGTTGTAGCATCAAATTGGTGGTGTAGTAAGGTATATTACCTGTGTGACTGGCCAGGACTCACTACCAGTTCCTGTATACAGACTTGGTAGGGAAGGGTAGGATCCACCTTTAAAAAACTATGGTGGATGAATGTCATGGCTCAATAGAATGCATTTCTGCCATTTCTATTTGTCACTTGTGGGGAAGGCTAACACTCTTCAGTAACATCAATGGTTATAATGGTCTGCATGGCTTACCTCTAATACAATAGAATGCATTTCTACAATAGAGATGGACTGCCACTGCCTTTAATAAGCCTATCGATCATTAATTACCTCCATCCTTACATCAGCCCATAGCATACTCCTGTACCTGTCAATGCTATTCCTATCCTCTCAACCTAAGAGCCCCTTCACAAGTTGGGCCATATTCAAGAACGTTTGTGGTGTATACGATGGCTCTCTTGTTTGTCCATGGAGTCGTCGTACCGGTACCACACCATCGTATACACCATGAATTGTCCTTTTTATAGTCCATTAGTTCCCTCAGGTCCCCCTTTCAATTCTTTTAACAGTTCTTCTATCTTCATTTCCTTTTATTTCCTTCGTGCTTGCTGTCCCATCTCTACTCTCTAGACTCTCGACTCTAGATAATAAACATTATATAGATACTGAATTAATTAACTTCTTGGAAATGAATAAAAAGGGGACGAGTAATAACAAAATTAATATGATGATTTGTAAGGAACCTAACCAGTAAAAATAAACAAACTAAAATAAATTGACAGTGATAAAATGCCCCTAATAATAAATAGTAACAACCAAGGATGATACTCTATATTATAATAGTGTATAATTAACAACCTTGTCCTTGAAAGCCGGCAAAAACAACAACAACAACAACAAGTCCATCAGCCTCAGTATTCCATTCCTTGGGATTTGTCCTTTGATCTTGGAATTTCGAGTGTAGCCTTGGGATATTGGGATTTTTATTGAAAATAGGTGGATATCTTGGGATTTTAATGTTTCCTTATTAGAATATATCTACATAAAAGACAAATCCCCAATTAATACCCATTACTAATAGAGTCCTAAATTAAGACAGTAAACTCTGCCTTTTCTACTTGACATCTGCTGCTCTGCCCTGAAGCCTCTTTCCATAATTCCATTTCAAAATTCAAATCCCCAAGTTAGCTTCCCACAAGGACAGACCATAAAATAAGCTCATTTGCCATTACAGCCTAGTTCTTTCCCATCTATGCTTCTATTTTTTTTATAACATCCCCATATCTTCAAATAAAATCACAGGCTCGTGTACTTCTCATTCATATATTATATAGTTTTAACTTTGGAAATATTTAATTAATTAATAAGCCTACCGCCAGTATTATCTTGAAAATATTCTGGGGTAAATCTTGCTGGGGATCTATCAAGAAATTTTAGAGAGTGGCTGATAAATTACTGACAATATTGTGACCATTATACACACATACACACACATACATACACAGTCCCAGTTTAAAGGTGTAATAATGGCATGGTTAGCAAGAGCCAGGTTATTGCAGATCACCAGAATACTACACCCTGCACCATGGAGTCTTCAGGAGGCATCCAGGGGGAAATTGGGTGCTCCATTAGTGGCTAAAGTGGCGAGGAATTATGCATCGTCTGGTGGGTGTCTGTGTGTGTGTTTTTGAGTGTGTGTGTGTGTGTTTGTGTGTGTGCATTCTCTGGTGTGTGTTTGTTTGTGTCTGTGTGTGTGTATTCTCTGGTGTGTGGGTGTTTGTTTGTGTGTGTGTATTTGTTTGTGTGTGCATTCTCTGGTGTGTGTGTGTTTGTGTGTGTGCATTCTCTGGTGTGTGTGTGTTTGTTTGTGTGTGCATTCTCTGGTGTGTGTGTTTTTGTGCATTCTCTGGTGTGTATTTGTTTGTGTGTGCATTCTCTGGTGTGTGTTTGTTTGTGTGTGTGTGCATTCTCTGGTGTGTGTGTGTCTGTGTGTGCATTCTCTGGTGTGTGTGTGTTTGTGTGCATTCTCTGGTGTCTGTCTGTGTGTGTGTCATGGCCATCTGTACGGTATATATTATTAAAAAAAAATTGTTTTATATTATGGTGTGTGTGTCTGTCTGTGTGTGTGTGTCATGGCTGTCTGTATAATATATTAACATGTCTTTTGTGTGGTAAATTGGAAGGTTACCACTGATTCCTCCAAACTATACCAGGAACCACAAAATCTCCTTAATGTTACTCATAGGGGATCTGTTTTTCATGACATTATTTGGAAGATTCATTAGAGCGTTTAAATTACCTGTCAAGATTTTCTCCCCCTAATTTAACATACTACGATATCATTTTTATGTGTTATTAGTTTCATCCTCATATTTAATCATTTTAATACAGTAAGGTAATACAGTAACTAGTTAAAAAGAGCCATAGAAAAGGAAAATACTTACAAATTTCGGTAAATATTGAATGAATTACCGTTATTGGGTACGGTTTTTCCACCTTCATTACCTACCTATTTAGACCATTCTAAGACTATTTTCTTCTATGGCATTTTCTCCGCAAATGCCCCATTTACAAGATAGGGCATATTCAAATGGGGCATTTTGAAATTAGCCTGACCTTACCTGACCTGACCTAACCTAACCTAACCTAACCTAACCTAACCTAGATCGCATCAGACTACCGGGACCTAACCTGGGCAAACTACCGGGAAATAACCGTGGTAAAGTACAGAAAATGACCGGTGTAAAATACTGGGATCTAGCCGGCTCTGGCAACACTGCTACAAAACAGTAATTCTTTCAATAAATACCCAAATTTCCTTCATATTTTGGTCGGTGGTTATGTTTGCTTAATGAAGTCATTTCCCAGTACACTAATGCATTTTGATAACGTTTGATTTCCCCCCTTATGTTTGCCCAGGTTAGGTCCCGGTAGTTTGCCTCGGTTAGATCCCGGTCCAGAATAGGTTAGGTTACTGTAGGTTAGGTCAGGTAAAGTCAGACTAACTCTAAAACATATAATTATTAACTGTTTATTGTGTTAATTGCTTTTTTTCTTTTTAATATACAGTATACTGGTAAATATTAACTATTTAATGCATTGTGTACTTGTTTTACTCCTCAGTCCAGTCTCTTGAAGGAGGAGGGGATCAAACATAGTCAAAATGCGCTGATGAACATAATTTTATTTCATCATATAAAAAAAGATGGATTATCCAAAAAAGAGTTAGGAAAAAAATTTGTTTTCCAATTCTGTAGCTCTTTATAAATTTTACCTAGAATAAATAAACTTTTCCTGATTTATCTTGTACTTCAATATAATTCTTGTGTAATCTCAAGAAGTTTTTCACAATTCATGAATATGATAGATACCACTTTGTTCTTGCTGACTTTGATGGCGGAGTTAGGAGTCAGATCACTTCTTCCTTCTGCATCACTACCATAGCATTTAGAATATGGCTTCTAGTTGTTATGGTTGATTTCTAGACTCCAATTAATGTATAAGAACTTCTCACAGTGAGCAAAAACAATTTATTTAATCATGATAAAAGAAAGTTGTTGTACAGTCTCGATCTACAATCTCTAGCCCACCTGAGGCGAAGCCTTAGATTGAAGCAGGTGGATTCTGGATGACAGCCCACCCAAACCATCATGAGACCACAAACATCTCGAACCAATGGAGGCTTTAGGTGGGCTGTCGTCTAGAAACCGCCTGTTTTAGATCTTAAGCTTCGACTTGGGTGGGCTAGAGAATGTGGATCATGACTGTACAGTACAGTAAGATCTCGCAGATAGCAACACATGTAGTCTGGCAGAATAGTCGCTATCTGTGAAACTGATATCCGCTGGGCAAAGGTTAAATGTAAAGTAATCTGGACATTTTTCTAAATTACTCCAAACTTTAAATTTTTACCTATATAATAACCAAGCACACATAAACAAACTTAAAAGTAAACATATTTGACATGCCAGAAGGTATATAAAATTATCTGGTACTGGTTTAGAGTGCATTTATTGAGGTGACATGACGAGTCAAGTTTAGCGTCAGTTTACAGGGCGCCTGCACCCTCACTCTCTCTGATGTCTCTTCTGTTTCCTTCATTTCACTAGCAATGCCAGCTCCATGTTTAGCTATTAGCCTACAGTATAGGATCCAACAGCCTTAACACGTAGACACAAATTCAGCAACAAGAGCCAACAAAAAGTTACTTTAAAGTTTGAAACAATGGAAACAACAGTGGAAACATTGACTATAACTATGCGTGTGGCATCAGAGTTGCAAATATCCGATATTGGCAATACCACCGCCTGTAGTCCACTCGCTCTCCCCGGTGCATTAATCGCTATTCGCTGTGCCTGGAAATATTTTTATCCTGTCGCTATCCAAAAAAACGCTATCCGAGAGGTTTTACTGTACTAAATAAAAAAAACACGCACACACAAAGAAACACAGCACAATGTAATTTATTAACCAGTCTCGATCCACAATCTCTAGCCCACCTTAGACGAAGCTTGAGATTGAAGCAGGTGGTTTCTGGATGACAGCCCACCCAAACCATCATGAAGTCACAAACATCTATACCCAATAGATGCTTTGGGTGGGCTGTCGTCTAGAAACCGCCTGCTCCAGATCTCAGGCTTCAACTTAGGTGGGCTAGAGATTGTGGATCGAGATTGTACCGTACTTCCTAACTTTGTTTACCCTCTTAAGTGTAATTTTCCAGGTTCACAACATGAATACTGTGCTGTATCTGAACTGATTACTTTGTTGTTCAAACAAAATTTTTTAAATTTAACAGTTATTGGTGTTTGGATGATGAAGACAGGCATGACTCATCATCTCCTTCTACTGGTTCTTTTGTAAATATATTTTCTTAACAAAATAGGACAGAATAATTCTTCTTATTACTAGATACTGTTATATATCTTAACAATGGTGTATGGGACCACTTGTTATTGTTGTCCTTTTCTGTGATGTACTTTCCCTAATAAAAAATGTGCACACAGTACAAAATGAATGTCATCAAGCTGAAAGTATGTCAGTCTGTTCCTTGGTACAGTCATATACTCAATATCCCATATAATTTTTTTTTTTTTTTTTTTTCAGCTCCATCTTATAAATATGTTTTGGCTGAAAAAAAAGGTGAAGGAGGTTGTGTTGGGCTGGTCACATTGAACCGTCCTAAGGCCCTCAATGCACTTTGTGGAGAACTGATGGAGGATCTGAAATATGCTCTGCTTGAACTGGAAGCAGACCCTACGGTGGCAGCTATTGTACTCACTGGGAGTGAAAAGGCATTTGCTGCAGGTAAGTGTAGTAATCATAATTATCTAAAGTATTTTATGACCTATTTATGACTGGCCATCATTTAATTCATTTTTCTGTTTCTCTTGCTTTTTGCAGAGCTCTAGTCTTATATAATCTTATACTGTATAATTTGTCTATTTATGTGCTTTTCTTTTTGTCTGCCTCAAGCACTTTCCCCTTATGGTTTTCTTGCCAAACACACTCACCATCTTCTCTCTTCTTAATACATTACATACTGTAGCTGTTCCTAAATCCCCAAAACTTTTCAACTTCATTTTCTTTAGTATGTCTTCATTTGTATTTATCTCAATCCATAAGACTTGGATATTTCTCAAAATCTACATTGCTGTTACTTTAAATCTCATTGTCATGGCATCACTTATTGTCTTGTGCCCCATAGTGGTACAATATTTCTGTCTACCATGTTTTTTATCATCCAGTTTTCCTCTACATGGTTACATTCCCTTTTCTCAGACATTTTTATTCTTTATTGGCTTGACTGACCCTCTCCATATTCTCACTGTCACAGTTCCCATCTGATGTAATCCATTTCCTAGATTACTCAAACATCTCACTTGCTTGATTCTTTTGTTTCCAATGTCCAAATTTAAGGAAGTGGGTGCCATGCCGTAGTTTGTTTATGTTGTGTTATTGTTGTGGGAATGGCTGCTGTATGGCCTGTGTTAGTGTGATGCAGCTGGGAGGTCAATACTGATAGAAGCAACATACTCTGTCCATGCTACCCTGAATGCTGATTTGAAACAATGGTTATGATTAGTCCCCAAACACCGGAAATGTTCAATACTGTATATTCATAGATGGAGTCATGAAAAAAGTACAAGACAGAGCATTACTATAAATGTTGATACAGTATAGAACTCAGATTATAGAATGCATTAGCTGTGGTACTGTTTGCAGATGATATAGAACTACAGTTAAGTGATAAAAGGGAGGTGTAGGGAATGAGTTATTAAATTAAGCCGGTCTGTGTCAAACAATATCTGAAAGTACAGTAGATGAATCCAAAGACTGTGTAGTATGACTAAATGGACAGGATATGGAAAATGTTAAGTTATTAGTGTATTGGAGTGAATGAAAGAGTTGAAAAGTGGTATACTATTCAATACAGTATTCATAGCCACCCCTCTTGTGGATTAGGGCATCTGGCAATTGAAAGAAGGGCAATTAAATTATGAGAAGATAATGATACTGTATTGAGAGTACTGTTACACATTTCTATGTGATGTATTTTTTTGTGACCATTCTCTTTTTCATGTATATTTTATTTCCCATAACCAGGTGCTGACATTAAGGAGATGCAGCATAAGGGTTTTGTAGATTGCTATGCAGGAAGTTTCCTGCAGGGATGGGATGCCTTGACCAGAATAAGGAAGCCTGTCATTGCTGCTGTCAACGGTTATGCTTTGGGTGGTGGATGTGAGGTGGCAATGATGTGTGATATTATACTGGCCGGGGAGAAAGCAAAGTAAGTATTGTATTCCAAGTAATGTGCTGACTAAGAGAAGCAAAGTAACTATTCCTTATTATGTGTGATATTATAATGTCCTGCCTAGAGTGAAAGCAAAGAAAATATTTTTCATTTACTTCTACAATTTTTATTGGAAATATTATCTCTCCTTTTTCTACCTTCATTGGTTATCATATTTTGATTAGTCGCTATACAATACTTACCTTCTGAGGACATAATGTGTCTTAATTTTCTTAGAATGTCAGATATTTGTTGGAAACATATGGTCAGATGTACAGTTGGACTATTTGATAAGGTAATTTTATGTGTAGAAGAGATAAGGAAATTATATAATTTCTAGGACTACATCATCTTTAAAGTGTAATCAAGCTGAGTGTTAAAAGGGCCAGTGTATGAAAAAGCCACTTAACTTCCATTAATGATGAAATAACTGAGATGATCTAATCTTATCTTAGGCTGTTTGATTAGACATTGACCCATTTCACAGGCAGATAGATAACTGTTCTTAAGACCAAATACTTCACTTGAACTTGTTATAAACAGACATCACAAGTATATCCCAGATATAATGTACAGTCATGGCACATAGTCTTTGACCAGGGTGTAAGGGGAAGTCTGTTCAAGGACTATGTGTTGTGACTGTACCATAAAATATCATTGTGATAGTTATTAATAAAGAATAAACCTGCTGTGTGAAGTCTATGAAATGGAATTTGATAAGAAATACACCCACATAGCCTGAGAAACTATATTGAGGAGGCTTGCAATGTTTTTACCTTGCTTGAGTCCCCTTCAGATAGGTTACAGTGAAATGAACCTCACCTATAGGTATTAATCAGTTTTAACACTCACTTAATTGTATGAAATGCACTGTGTGTCTGTCTGTATCACTTGAAGTTGTATTCTATCTGGTAGATTTTCCCAAGGGAGTGGCCATGGCAGAAGTTTCCATTTTTCTCTGTTCTATCACTCCCTATTTGCATGCTGAAGCCCTTCCCCCCCCCCCTTCCTCTTCCCAGTCACATTCCTCTCCCTTCATGTACTATACCACACTCTCCACATTATCTCACTGATGGTATGCTTTTCACACCAGCTCTCTCAATTTCACTCCTGTACACCTATTTCATTAAATTTCCCTTCTTACATTCTCTCCACATGTCTAGACCTGTTTGATTTTATTATTTATGCTTCACCTTTTCTATCACTCCACATTAACACTTGAGCACGGCCTGGTTTTGTATAAACTGTGTGCGTGGGTGTGACAGGACACACCGCGTGTATGGTGCACTAGTTTGAATTGAGGAAACTGATTGAGGCTGGCAGCCAGGCTGTCCAGACAGTGTGTGTTTCATTATATTTCATATTACCAGCGTAGAGGACGCCTATGTGGATTCCAAATTTGAATTAAATCTGCCCAATGGTTGACTTTTAACGGATTTTTCCAAAATAGGACTCCAAAGTGGCAACCGTGCGCAAATGCAAAGTTTTTTTTCTTTTCCTTAAAACGCAGCGTATACGTCACCTGTACGCAAGAGTGTTAAACATCAAGTGCCTTCACACCCTCATTTCTTTCCTCATTCCACAAGCATATAATTTCTATCACACTTATTCTATACTGTTGCATTCTGTTTCGTGTCCATTCCGAAGAATATAGGCCGATTCACAAGACCCTTTTTCATTCCGACAGGCAGGCCGCTGGCTTAACGCCATCAAGAATTCTTAAATGCATTTTAATGTAACTGTTTACACGACCCATTGCTCTGCCGACGGCAGCCATCCGTCAGCCGATCGACACTGATTGGATTCCTTCTCGTGAATCCGTGGCCCATTGAACGGCGGCTTGACGGCATCCTGGCAGATGGGTGATGAGTCGTGTGAACATGGACCTGTACAGCACCCGTCCATCTACCTTAGTAAGCTTACCCACAGTCCCACACATTTTCTGAGGGAAGACTGCCAGAGTGCCAGGCGAATGGCTGTCTGCAATGATTATCGGTCGGGCCGCGAACGATCATTGTGAATACAGAGTCATTAAACGGTGGTGAGCTGGTGGCCTGCCTGTCGGAACCCAAACAGGTCGTGTGAATTGGCCTATACCTTTTCTCAGTCCCCTTTTCACTTTCATGCCCACACATTTACCCTTCAGATTTCTCCCAGTGATCCTGTGACCTCTCTCAGATTTCCCCTCAGTCCACCTATGCTTACACAATAGTGTTCCCAGATATTTATGATCCCTTTTCTTTCTCACACCTTATCCATTTGGCATTCTCACCCCAAAATTGATCACTTGTTGTTCTGCTCTCAAAATCCCTCACCTTACTCATACTACTTGCTTCCTGTCCTTCCCTAGATAATTCTTCATTGCTGATTTGAGGGCAAATATCTGGTCCACACATCTTCTACACCATCTGAACAACACCCCCTGCTCCTTACTAACCTTAATCTCTATTACATAAAACAGTCTCTATGTAACAACCACTCCACACATGTTGCTCTCACACCTAAACTACATTTTTCATGAATGCCCATTACTCTCACCATTACACCTCGTCCTGCCTCAGTTGTTCTGCCATGTTCTTTATACAATATATGTTTCAGACCTACTGTATATGTCAGGGTTGGTAGGATGATATTGCTCGTCATTCACTTTTTTGTATCGATACTCCTGCTACATGACACATTATTCTCTCCCATGAATTATTATCACCTCTTGACCCCACACTGCTTTCTGTCTTATCTACCTTACCATGCAGCCCTGCTTACAAAACCCAAATACTGTACTTGAATTCCTTTTCTTCCTTATGGCATATCTCACATTTTGTATCATTTGGCTCTTTACACCCTATAGGGTGGCACAGCAAAGTCATAAATTCAACTTGTATATTCTTGAAGAGTGTCAGTTTATTCCGGCCAACATTCACTTTGAGTTTGCTTTCTTTTCACTCTTTTCATTCTGTCAGCAAGATGGTCATGATGTGAAACTGGTTATGAGAGATGGTGTGATGTTACAGATTTGGGCAGCCAGAGATTAGTATTGGGACCATCCCTGGGGCAGGTGGCACTCAGCGCCTCACCAAGGCCATTGGCAAGTCTAGGGCTATGCAGATGTGCATCACTGGGGACCCCATCAATGCACAGCAGGCCTCAGAATGGGGTGAGTTCATAGTCTGACCAGTCTTATTTCTCCTTAACCTGCTTTCTTTGTCCCTTTGAATTAATGATGGGGATGATTTGAGTGGTCGAGTGCAAATATCCATGATGCCAAATTACCGAGTGACTGGATGTAAAATTTAAAATGCCCTGCTGTCAAAGAATTGACATATACCAGTGCTCAGCACTTGCGGATTTGTATTTTTGACAAATTTTATGCAAGTTTGTGGTTTTGAGGTTGTGAAATTTAATTTATCTATCTATCTATCTATAGCTCTGAAATGTCACTCCCTCCCTGAACTCTCTCCAAGGGGGTACCATAGCCAAAGAATATCCAGTTTTCCTTGTTTCAACATTAGCTCTTCACTCTATCATATTTCCCTTATGTACTTTTCCACCCTGTTTATCATTCTGATGGGTGGTATGTCTCTCACACCAGTTCCATTAACTTAACCTCTATAGGCCTACACCACCTTTGTAAGCTCCCCAACTTATATTCTCCGAATGTCCAAACCACCTCGGTAGATTATGCTTCAACCTTTCAACCACCCAACACTCCACACCATTTGCCATCTCACCCAGCCTGCACCTGTCATACAATTATACAATACTGTATATACTTATATTCAGTGTATATAACAGAAATTTTTTAAATCAAGATGGAACATATTTTTAGTATAACAGTTAGAAAAATAAGAATGTGGCAGATAATGCTCAGTCAGTTAATTTGCAGAAAATGCAAGTACTAATTTTTTGATGTGACAGGGTTGGTGAGTTCTGTACATCCTCCTGACCAACTGGTGAATGAAGCTATCAAACTGGGTGAGCGTATTGGCAACCACTCCAAGGTTATTGTTTCCATGGCCAAGGCATCTGTTAATAAGTGTGAGTACCGTAACTATTTAAGGGTTATTGTGGCATCATCTGAATGTTCTCTATTTATAACCTTGACATTTCATTCCCTGTAGAATCTGTGCTGACCCTTAGGTGGTGGCGATGGAAGAAATTTTATGGTAAGCACAGAATGTATAAATACATGTGAATTATTTTGAGGTGCCAAACATTTTTGTACTACAAGGAGTAAAGATCCAGTAGAGAATAGAGTTTTTCAAAGACCCTTCAACATGATATTTTGTTAGGGGACATTCAGAAATAGATTGCCACATTAACAGAGGGTTGACCTTTGTTCAAAAAAGTTATTAGTGAATTTTTAAGCTCTTTGGATGTTGTAATTGAATTTATATTTATGCATAGGTGTATGACTACTTTATTTACATTATAATATCAGAGGTGATAATAAAAGTTTCTGTGTTTTCTTTGAGTCAGGATCACTGTTAAAACATGAATGAATGAATTGTATTTGCACTTATAGATGGAATGTGGATGTTATTTATCAAATATAAACTGAACTGTAGCTGAGCAACACATAATTACATACCTGGTTAAAATGTTGTAATGTACAGTTGGCAAAAAAAGTATTGGAACCACCTTACATCAGTATTAACTATAATTATTCATAGGGGAGTTGCAATACTTTATTTGCCCATTGTACCAGTACAGTATACTACTGTTCATAATCTTTGCATGGGGATTATTGAAGTAGGAAATAACAATTAACAGGCTCATGACAGGGTACTTGCTCTCAAAGAATAGTAGTAAATTTTACAGCAAAGAGGTTGACATCATACTAAATTCATAATATTGATGGGCAGTAAGGTATGAACAAGATTATAGGAATCTTGTGTTGATAAAGAGCAATGTTAACAATCTAATGGTGGCATTTTTACAGCTTATGAAACGTCCCTGGCTGAAGGTCTACAGTTTGAGAAGAACCTCTTCTATGGCACTTTTGCTACGGTGAGTTATTATTATACACACACTCTAATTTTCTTAGATCTTGGGTGTGATTAGAGACAAAATATTGAGTTGATCTTTTCTTTTAAGCTATCTTTGTTATAAGATCAGGAGACATTCCTAGAACACACATCAAGTAATGAACTTTAAAAGTGGTGACTCCATTACTTACCATTGTCATAGAGTACAGTCAGCCTAGTATCCCTGTGATACAAGAGGGTGGAATGTGGGTTGGGGACCCTGGATAATGTGCTCTCTACCACTTAAATGTTTGGAACTGGAACCCTTGCCTGTCAGGGGCCCAGTAAACTCAGAAGGCATATACTGTAGAGCATCAATTGATAGTGGTTGAGTTAATGTAAATGGAACCCTTGCCTGTCAGGGGTCCAGTAAACTCAGACAAGCAAATACATGACTGTGTCAAATACAAGTTGAATGAAAAAGGTTGAATGGGCTGAAAATTTGTGAAACATGAATGAAAAGGAATGTATTGGATGTTGCAAAGTGTGTCAGTGCAGGTGTAGGTGAGGTAAGGAAAGTGTGGAATGGTATGATGATGCCAAAAGTGATTATGTACAATATTGACTATAGTACCAGTACATATGGTATTGTGAATGCAAGGACAAGTGAGAGGGCTGAGTATAAGATAAGGTGCATTACAGTGAAAGTAGAGACAGGCTGTTTGATGAGGGGAAGGTCCAAAGCAAAACTGTTTCCCGAATGTTTGCTAACAAATTTGTTTCGTAGTGTGGACAGGCATTAACACATGGACACCACTTCAGCAATAAGAGCAAGCAACAATTGACTTAAAAGTTTAAAACAATGGGGACAACAATGGAAACATTGACTATAACTATGTGTGTGGCATCAGAGTTGTTAGCAACACCACTGCTTGTAGTCCACTTGCTATCCCCGGTGCATTAATTACTATCCACCGTGCCTGGAAATGTTTCTATCCTGTTGATACCCGTGAAATCGCTATCCAAAGAAATGCTATCCGTGAGGTTTTATTGTATAGGGGGGTTCCAATATTTTTTTGCCAACTGTAGATATATATTATAATTTTCCATACATCAGCCCTTCAAAATATCCCTAAGATAATCTGTTTGTAGTAAAATATTGGTAATGACATTTGCCAGAGAAGCTCAGGATCACTGATTAATTATTTTATCTACGTAATTGCAGAAGGATCAAACTGAGGGAATGACGGCATTTGTTGAAAAGCGGAAACCCAACTTCACTGACAGCTAAGGTTTGAGTGTGTATGTTAAGTAATCTCTAGAATTATCATTGTAAAGACAGGTTTATATTATGTGGGACTTGTATAGTTTTAGAATTATTGCATTATGCTAGTACAATAGAAGTTAGTTTAAGAAAAAAATAAAGCTATATATTTTAACTGCCGGAACCTGGGGGTGATTTGGGCAAGTCTGCATGGAAATTGTTTTTCACCGCTGAAAATACTCACCACAAAGTGATAATTTGGCAAAGGTGAAGCTATTGGAATCAACCACAGTGCAATAGATAGTACAGTACAGTACTTGCTCTGATCTGGAGCATGGGGTAAAACTATATTTTTCTTGGGAAATTTTATTTGGGGTGTCACTGTTAATCATGCTTACTATTATATTACTTACTGTACATTTCCACTGAATTTTTTTATTATTTCTTATAATCATTATATACATTGTGACATTGTGATGTCACTTTCAATAGGTAAAATAAGAAGCATTATCCATGAAAGCATTACTAAGGGTGTTATTCTAACTTTTAATTACCCACCTGATATATGGGGCTGCTAGTTGACAGCCAGCTGCAGAATTGTAAAAAGAAATGGACGCTGTTTAATATTTTCTTTGCTTACCATCCATAGCAGCAGCAGGATAGCATGAATTACTACCACATATTACTTAGGTAAGGGTGTTGTGGCACTAGCCTAAAGCCCCTTCCATACGAGGCAAAAGAAGGCGGGCAGACACTGTTACCAATTTTGTGGGTAGGTGTCGGGCACAAGTGGCCAATGGGTACCGGGGACTGTTTGATATGGTAACACTGGTAAAAAGCGAGAGAATTCCACTTAGTTGCCCGTGCCCGCTGTCTATTTGCCTCTCGTGTGGAAGGGGCTTAAGTAACAGCCCTGCGTATGTGTCATTTAAACCCGTAATATACAGTACACATGTGTCATTGAGGTGTTGTTTACTAGGACATACTCCCGGGTTCAAAGGGTTAATTAAGAACTATTGTAATAGTAAATACAGTATTGACTGGCAAGGTTATTATATATAACATTACTGTACGTGTATATAGAATTAACCCACCTTGACATAGCAAGAAGAGCTTTTACAGTCATAGACCAATTTGTGAAGGTTTGAATCCAGGCCATGATGTGAGTTTTGTGTTTTATAGTCTGTTGGATCTAACACAGTAGAGAATTCTGTGCTCATTGAATTCATAAGGTTATTCAATCAACCCTATTCTAGTTTTCTTACTCTACAGTACTATTATACAATATAGTACAGTACAAGGTACACTTTAACCAAGAATTTTGTGGTGCATAGAAGGAAGTGCTAGGTTTGCTGTCTTTCTGAAGTATATTGTTAGAAAGTGTGGCTGTCTTAACTTTCTGCAGGTTATTAAAGCAACTTTTCTGTTCAGATGATATACAAGATTAAAATTATGTGGAAATACAGTATATATTCCATTCTCCTACTCTGAACAATCATATTTATACAAATTTAGTACTTTAAATGGCACAGATTGTCATTATTATAGTAGGCTTGCAGATGTATACCAACATACATGATGTAATTTTATTTTAATTGTACATTATGCGATCAAAGAGTTCCTACACTACACCCATGAAAAGCAGACAATGCAGTCACAAGAAAAGTTCCTTACTCCTCTTGTGAAAGTGAGGTGGAACTAGTGGTTGGAGAAGGGCTGAACGATTGAATTGTTTGTTTATCACTGTCTGGTTGGACTTACAATTTGGAATTATTTTACTCATTCACAAGAAACAGTCAAGGTCATTGCAGTTGCTGCTCTAACAGAGGAAAACGGACACATGAAGGCATAGACACTGGCTGGTGCTTTATCTTTTCTATAATATATATTAAAGTACTGTTTAGTCACATGTTTTTAGCATATTATGCCAATGAATTGTATATTTTATATTGTCTTAATGATCTTAAAGTAAAAAACAACAGGATCCTTTTATCCAATCAGAAGAGACAGGAAAAGTTGAAAACACTGACAAGCCTTCCACTTACTTTTCCATTTCTTACAATGGTTTGGTCAAAATATCTTATTGGACATGTAGAAATTGAGGCAACACATTACCCCCCCCCAAGATTCATTGTCATTACAAATGAAATAATATTCTCTTCACGTGTAAGCTGTACACCAACTATTGTCCTTTATTTTCTTAAATGTTGTAGTGTGCAACTTATTAACATTATAGCATTGGTGGTACATGATAGGCAAAAGTGGAAAAGATTCGCAAGGAGGAGTGTACGTTAGGGCTGGATACCCGGTTTTAACTTGAAAGCCCATTGAATAGTTCCTTTCACCAAGGCTCCAAGGCTAAAAAAAATTGTTGGGGGGGAACTGAGAATTTCATTGGCTTGAAAGGGGGAGTGTGTGTGTGACCCATTTCACTGGGTACTCTTTCTTTACTTTCTGTACAGTATTCTGTTTTCATTTTCTATCCCTGGGGTTAGAGCCTCCCCACCCATTGATAAAAGGGAAATGGTGTATTGATGATAACGAGATAATAGGCCTGTGCTTCAGCAGCAGCCCCAACAGAAAAACAGAATATCTTACGAGTAATGCTACACAAGAATATCTGTCACAGATATTGACTGTAGGAGTGCAAGTGGATCCACTCTTAACCTGAAGGGAATCCTAGCAGGTAAGGAGTACAGTAACAACAGGCACACACTCCTTGGTCGTTAACTCCTAAGTCAGGGCAGCGTGATTTACCGCCTGCCCAGGAAAGTCTGGGTAGCGGGAATTTCCAGCCACTCAGGGAAGTCCAGGAGGCAGGATTTCCACCCCACCTGCAAGGTTATCTAACTCTAACTGAACGGGAACTGCTGGAAACAGTGTCTCCATATGTGAGAAAGGGGAAAAAGAGAAAGGTGGTGACAAGATGTGTCTGACCTCTACTGAGCCTATACCGCTGCCTGCCAGCCTGTGCGAATGCCACCCAACTCTCTCGCTGAAAGTTACTGCTCTTTACCACATCATATCTCTGTAACCAGGAGTTGTAGAGAGCTGAGAATGGTGGCATTGAAAAGAGGAAGAGTTGCTGGTAAGAAAATAATCAAATTTTAGTTTAGGTGTAGGGATAAAGTAAAATTGAGCATTTTTTACAACATTGCCCGGACACAGTCGTAGCATAACTCAGACCCTAAATGCAATTAAAATTTTTGTGCATCAAGTCACATCATTAATAATTAGAGACCTTGCTTGGCTGCTCTTAGCTTTTGTCTTGACCTGTTGAAAGCATCAATAACTGCCAGAGTTGATATCTGCCATCCCGGAGGAGTCTCTACCACCATACCATAGTCTGGAATAAAATATGGCATCTTGAACTCCCATTAAATATTATCTCAAACTGTTCAAAACAAATAAAATGATTCATTACCGCTACATATCAGGTTATTGTAATTCTGTGATGTAAATATTTGTCATGAATATACAAGAAATTAAACCTGTCAGTCAAAGTGTATTTATACTAAATTACCAACAATAACATTCCCAGATCCTTCCTGGAATACACTGGTAAGTTTGTGTGGATATACACAGTGAAACACAAGTTTAGCCTACCTGTGTGTGTGAAGTCTGCCTGTACAACAGAACTCACTCTGAGCTCAACACTACCACTGCTTACAGTGTTAAACCCAAGCCGGCTCACACGCTCAACCTGTAATATTACAGTACTGTACTGTACTGTACTATCGGTGACATTTCTTAATGAAAAGTGTAAGCATGGGAGTGACAAGAAAACTGAATAATAGTACAGTATACAGGTAGTCTTGCTGACACTGATATATGTGTAAGAGACATGGACAAAGAATAAGGCACAACAGTCTAGAATAGGTGTGGTGGAAATGAGCTACTCGAGAGAAACATCTGGACTGATGGTGGAAAGGTCCCGGAGATGTTGTTTTGGTGTGACAGCAGTTGATGTTGAAAAGGTGAAGCGTAATACATTGAGGTGATCTGTACAATTGGACACAGGAATTGGTGGTACAGCCCAGGTGCAAGATACTTGTCCCATTTGAGTAATCAGTGTCTATTATCAGGTACTTGCTTTTTATTACCATCCTCAATACTGACTTCTGCCCCTGGTGTCTCCAATTTGGCACTAAGGAACTTGATATTGGGAGAAATTGACCATCTTTCACTTGGGCTGTACCATGAATTCCTGTGTCCACCTGTACATGTGAAGAGAATGCAAGATGTAGAGTTTACATAGAAAGTATAGCAGTGAAATTGAAGGATCTGATGGGAGAGACAGACAACCAGTTAGATGGGTGCACTGGGCAGTAGAGTACTGTACTTGAGGGGGAGGAATGTGAGTGGAAAGGAAGGGCTTAACCAAATGATCACGGAGTGTTGGAACAGGAGGAACTGAAGACCTTTATACTGTGGACACACTCTTGGGGCGAGTTTCCAGGGGGAGTAATAGACAAAGATTTAAGCAAGAACAAGGCAATTGCCAGAACTTCACTAGGGGGGATAAATCTATCTCGGAATTAAAACATGTGATGAGATTCTAGTACGTACTTGAGTGGAAACAGGGAGAGCAAGGTAGGTGAAGTCCGTTATGAGCTGGCAGCCTCCAAGGAAAAATCTCCGCATTTTGTCGAGTGGAGAAGTTTGTGCAGGTCTCCACATGGCCACGGTATGCACACTCTCATTATCATCATTCCTCCCTGTGTCACCTACAGTACCAGTATTATTAGAGGTAGATAAATACATGAATATCAGTCATAATGTTACTTTAGAATACATATATGGGATCACTGATAGTGTGGTACCCTGTAGTGCAGTGGTTCTCAACTCGTTACTGGCCACAGACAACTAACCCAATCAAAACAATGTCGTGGACCATTTGAATTTGGAGATGAATAAATTAAGCATCCACAATGAGGATTTTGGTTAGATATATATTGTTCCAAAACAGAATTTCAAGAAATTATATAAAATAATAGCTAGCAAGCATGTAAATATGAAATATATTACTTACAAGCAAAATTTCTGGAAATAAGTAAATACTGTACTTATATAATATTTTGCCATGAAATTAGTTTCTCATAATAAAAATATTCAAATTATGCTGGAGTACAGTATAGTAAAGTATAGTGGAGTAATTCACAATTTTGGGCGTCCTGGGTTACTATTAAGGGTGTCCAGTAGGCATCCTGGGTTTCTGGGATATGATACTGGGCAGAGCCCTATGGACCACCTGAAAAGTCACCATGGACCACCAGTTGAGAACCACTGCTGTAGTGAGTTAACTGCCCTACATATAAGGAAGATTCTCATGGCTGGTTACCTCACTGTACCCATTTCTTAACTACAGTAATAGCTCTGAGATTGTTGTCAGTTTATGGTGAGGGTCATAGAGTACTCTGCCAAATCATATCATCTGATGGGCCAAACTATGTGTAGGTAGCTCTCTCAAGAAGCCATCTAATACAATAATAGTCAATTCATGTACACTATTCCCCAGAAACCTCACCCACAGATCCAATCAATTCCTCCCTCCACCTCCACCATATCATTATCTAACCTGCCCTCATCATGGGCGATGACTTCAAAGGCAAGATGTCGATGTAATGTATTGACAATCCCAACACACACACACAGGGCTTGATATCCAGTCCCAATCCCAACACACACACACAGGGCTTGATATCCAGTCCCAATCCTAACACTTGTTCATCCTCAACAATGCTCATCACCATACCCATATCCCCCATCAAGCCCTCTACCTGCCATTATCCCCACATATCGCATTTTGTTCACCCAAGCTCACCCCCACAACATCCTGGTGAATAGTCAGATACTTTGGCTCAGAGATTTCACTCCCTTAACCCTGTAAAAAGTGAGGTATGTCTGTATTATAAAAATATATTACTGTACCACCTTGTAACATCTTGCATATACAAAGAGTAACATGGATACAGGCAGCAAAGTCATGATAGGATAAAATAGAAGAGGGATGCACCACAAACCTGGTGTAGGGAGTGTAAATGATGCATAGCCTTCATCTCTGTCACGACCAAGCCAATCCACTGAATATGCTGCTAACAGAAGCAGTGGCCAACTTCTACCTGGGAATATTGTACAGTATATACCAAATTAAACACTGTACCTGCATGTAAAGTTATTACAAAATCTGTCAACCTAATTTGCCATAAAAATTAATAAGTTTACCTTTGTGAATGTTCTATAGCTTTATGAGTACCTACAGTAGAATATTGTTCACACATAACATACTGTATGGTAAACTCTCTTTACTGTGAAGAATGAAGTCATGTAAAAAGAGGTCATGAAGCAATGAAAAATACAACATTGCAGGCACAAACTTTCTTTGGTTATCTATACTGTACTTATATATGATGCTTGTGGTTGTTGATCAGTCCATCTATGTATGGCTAAATGGTTGACCCCAGGAGGCTAAGAATTGGTCTAGGTGGGTAACTTGACACGAAAAAGAGAGTAGGATTAGTGACCCTCATCCTCTAATTATTTATTCCCTCCAATGATTGGGTTGTTATCAGATATCTGTCAGTATTGAAATATGGAGTGCCCAAAATATGCATGGAAATTTTTGTTCTCAGTTATATTCAGAGAGTATTTTCTCAACTACATAAAAGTCTCACTTTGTGCCAAGCTGACCCAGGTTCAAGACTCAATACTGCATGCAAATGTGTGTAAATTCAATACAGGCTATATTACTGTACCTATATGATCAACCTCAGGCAAAATTAAGTTCTAGTAACCAAAGAATAAACCATGCATTTAATACTGTACTATAACAATGACTGGGCAAATTGTTACACTAATACCTTACCTGACTGATGACGAGTGAGATCTAGAGAAAATGGTGTGGAGTAGTTAGCCGTGGGAACACCATCAATGTAACTCACAACACAGGATGGTGTAAACCCTTCACACTCACTACCGCTATTGCTGCTCCAACCTTTGCAACCAAAGAAATACACAAAGTTATATTTCCTATACTGTATATTGTAGACAAGTATTAGGGCTGTAAGAGTACTGCATGAGGGGGTGCTGATACCTACATTATCATATGGTTGTTTAACTTTGCCATAGCATGAATATGAAACATCAAGAGGAAGAGCAGTAGTGATGGATATGCTGAGAAGTGTGTGTAAAGTACAAAGAAATGGCAGAGTAAGAAATACTGAATTCTGTGAAGGTGTTGTGAGAGTTAATCACCTGACCAAGGAGTAAGGGACAGTGTTCCGAGATGGTATAGGCATGTGGCAAGAAATGATGAAACAGGTGTATGAGAGTGAGCATGATGGACAAATGAGATGGTACCAATCCTATCATGGGACTACATCTTTTCACCAGCAAATTATAATAACTAAACTTCAATTAATACAACTTCAGATGCTTTAAATTAAACCTAAGTTATTTAATTTGAGGGTGAAAAGCCGTTGACATATAGTAGGCTACTGGCATCACTACCCAGTCTCCCTTGGGGATGGATGAAATGTGGCACCTTACAGACCTTAATAGCAAACTCCTTGAAGTTTGCATTTCCCTCCATAACTAATCCTATTAAGAGAGATTCCAAGAGGGAGTAGGGAGGGAAGTAGCATCACTAAGAATGGATGTAGTAGGTTTAGTTGTCTGAGTGCAGGGTGAATATGTACTCTTAATGTAATTCAAAGTTTGTTCAAATAGGAAATATAAAAAGCTATTTGTATGATTTTAGGGTGCTTGTTAACCAATTCTGTTACAGTTAATGACAATTTCTTTAGTTGAGAATATAGCCTAAACATTCTCAGTGCTGAAAGTAATATCCAGATCATGAAGTAAGATTAATAATACTAAGTGATTCATTTATTAATATTAAGCATTAGGGTATTCATTATTCTATACAATATTACTGAATATGACATGATAATAATCACTCTTAGTAAGTTACATTTGTAATCTTTTGCAAAGTAATGATGGATCTGTCATTCCCCTTTAATAATAAATGGACTAAACAAATCATGTGTATTATCCAGTATCCAACCATATATTTTTCAGATATATTATATAAAGTGTCCCCTATCATAAGGGGGACAAGCGCCATTTTTAAAAAGTGGAGATAATCGAGGTTAAAGTTTGGCAATGTTCAAACTTGTGAAAATTTTTAACCTGACTTGGCCCATTGTTACAATTTGAACACAATAAACATAAAATAGTGCCGTTTCATCCCCCATCAAAAACATTGGTGTACCTATGCTAGTTTTACTGTTATTTGCCCAAAACAAAAAAATAATCCCCTGTCATGAAAACCCAAGAAAGAGAAAAATTGACTTTATGGCCATTTCCTTGAGATTGTTGTGAATCACGTGTGTGTGTGTGTGTGTGTGTGTGTGTTCTTTCTCTTTCTCTCTCTCACTATTCCTCCAAACTATGCCAGGAAACAAATGTGGTATAGTGTGGCATGTGTGTGTGTGTGTGTGTGTGTGTGTGTGTGTGTGTGTGTGTAGGAATCAGTAGTTCCCACCAATGTTTACTGTAGAAAACAACACACAGGCCCAGAGAGAGAGTGAGAGAGAGAGAGGTTGGGGGGAGGGGAGAGTGATTACGAGGAGGAGGGAGGATGGTGGGAGGGAGGATGCCGAGGGACTGCGTTTGTTTTAGCTGGCGGTGTTGGTGCCAGTCAATGGGAGGGTGGGGAGTGGTGGGGCATGGTTCTCATTGACTGGCACTTCACACCACACCACTCACCAGACACACTCCCAGGAGAATCAGCTGGCTGGTGGATGTCCCTCATATGATAATGTAAAACATTTTCATAGCCACGTGGAAACTGTGCATTAGCTTGAAAATGTGACCTTCACAATTGGGACTCTCACCCTTACAGTTTTGCTCATATCAACACCAGACCAATACTGAAGGGTAGAAGGAAGAATGGGCTATGCGCTTCTGGCTTTAAGGAGGAAGTTCTGTGTTGGTAAATCTGGAGCAACCAAATCCTCCAAACAATTCCAAGCAACAGAACACTATTATTTTTACTCTTCTGGTCCTATTTCCTGGCATACTTTGGAGGAATCAAGGCACTCCAATGTACCAAAAAAGAATTACCACCTTAAGTCAGATCACCATTTTTTGGCGCTTGTCCCCCTTATGATAGAGGATGCTTTATAAAATTATGCAGTATCTGGCAGGCCACACCTAAAATGATATATTGTACAGCACTAACCTGGAGGAAGATACAAGGCATAATGCACATAGAGAGACGAAGCATCATCAAAGTGTAAAGCTCGTGTGATTTCCCCCGTCACCACGAGCCGCACCTCACCCTCCTTACGCTCTCCACCGTCCTCCCACTCCAGCCCTGCCACCTGATGCACTTCCTCTATTCGTTGCTTTGATAGCTGCAAGGTATAATAGGTTCTGGTAAGGGAACAGTTACTCATAAGTAAAATTAAAATGTAGTAGTCGTACCTCAATGAATGCATGTTCTGGCAGTGTGTTTCTGGTCAAATGCAGGGTGACTTTGTGGAAGGAATATCACTCGTTAATACAATTTTTTTTGTAATACCAAGCAGTTTGTAGTCACACACCTCAACTTGAATTTGTTGAGTGGAACCAAGCACTGGTTCCAACGAGCATTAGTCACTTTTTTTCTCTCCTAGCTACTAAACTAATTAGGGTTCCCTTCCCTCTATCCTTTCCTCAACTTAATGAAGCCAGCCTCTCTCCTGATTTCTAGTACAAAAAATGTTTCTTTTATAATAAGGAAGGTAAGGGATAAAGGCTTCTTAAGTAGCATGCTTAATGTCCTCACCAGTGAATTAAAAGAGTGAGAAAGGTTCAAAATCATGTTGAATATCATTCAAGACACAATGTGTTTAAAGGAGCATAAGTCACATTAAGGGAGGCAAATGGATGACATTAGCAAGAGTTGGACAAAATGGGAGTGAATACAACAGCTTATACTGCATTACATACTTTCTGGACATACTAATGAAATTCAAGTGAAAAAGTTAGGGGTAACAAAAACCTTTGTACTCCAAGGGGCCAAAAAGTAGACATTGGGCTTGGATAAGTACCAAAAATTAATAAATTAACACTACTGACAGGTGAAATTCAAGCCCACATTTAGCCAAGCTCTGAAAATTATTTAGAGCATTAATTGTACTTAAATAATATCTGACTATGAAACTTGCACCTCATCCTTGTAAATGCTAATACAGTAAAACACAGACCTACTGCAGGTATCAATATTATATGATCACCAACCTGTTCTGCCAACCGAGCCTCCTGCTGATGCTCTTCTAAAGAACGGATTGGAGAAATGTTTTCAATCTTGTACTCATACTGGGCGTTATCAGCACCATAACTCTCTATCCTGTAATAAATGAGGAATTATCAACAAAACTATAAATTCCTGAACAGAAATACAGTGAGTGATTTTAAGCCCTCTTAAAACATAGATAGTTCCTCAACCTCTCAAGATTTTAATGTGGTAGTATAGTGTTGGTAAATCTGGAGCAACTGGTTTCTCCTCACTATTCCAAGCAATAGGACACCATTATATTTGTTTATTTAGTCCTGTTTCCTGGTGTACTGTGGAGGAATCAAAGTGTTCTAATGTACCAAAAGAATACTAACCCTTTAACTTCACTGCACTGCTCATAATCCACAATGTATGAGTATATACAAGAACATTTCTATCTTACCTATGTGGCTTTGTGGCAGGTCTAGTGAAGTCTGGGGTGACTGTCAGTTGGCCCTGTGTATCAAACCTCAGTTCGCATAATACAACCTCGTAAGCCTGCGTCTCCCCCAGGCTGTTGATTAGAATGAAAATCTCAGATACAAAACTCCTGCAGCTTTCTATAATACTGCAGATCATCAATATGCAAGGAATAAATAGAAGTATCAACCACTTCATTTTACATTTAGTTCCTCATTGAAGATCACCAAATGTTTTCCCAGCCCTCTATTATTCATTGCCATACAGACTAAGTGATATACAAAGCCTAAGTTAAAAGAATGGTGCTACAATTATTCATCTTATATTGAGAGTCTATTGTATTACTGTACTGTTATATTCAGAACCTGATTCAGATTCTACCATGTGGAAGACAGGGATTTGTATGTGGCATTACTAATGAAATTCATTTGTCCTAGTTCTAATTACACTACAGTATTTAGAATTCAAGTTGTTGTATATAGTTTAATTGAATAGATTTTACCTCAGGATTGCAATAGTACTTTCCTCTATCAAAGTTAATCATCTGAAGGTACATAGATACTATAGATATTATATGGGTTAGATATTGATTTTACTTAACACATATCCAATTATGTAATTGTATGCACTATTACTCATCTTCCCACGTTAAGCATTTGTAAACTCTCCTCTATTTGCTTCCTTCACTCTTACTGAATACTGTCCAATAAAAGTGAAGTGAATTCTCAGCTGACACCCACTTTTCAGTTGGTGCAAGATCTGCCATGATATAGAAGTACTGTTGGTGTGGTGACGTGTCATCTGCATATTTCTTATTGGATTTTTTCTCTGTTGTGTGTATACTTTCACCCGTGTCTTGGCTTCTTAATGCAGCTGTATTCCTATGGATGAAAATAATAAATAGTTACATGTGCACTTAATTTATTACAATTATACTAAACTTTACTTTTTCCACTTTCTCAACACAGAAAGGAAACAGTGAAAGGTTTCGGTCTAACAGTGACATGACTTTGTATCAACAGGAGTGTGATTATATGTTTATCTTATTCACAACCAAGAAATGAAAAACGAACCAAATCATGAGGAGGGGTAGACAGCCCTGCCCAGGAAGGTCCTACCACTATGATATTGGGAGAATCAAGGAATTGCCAGAATTCATATTTCTCTCCCCAACTTTGGTTACTGGTTTCATTTCTTTCTGTTTCCCACAATTGGATTAAATGCTACTCGGAATATCTAATTATCATCACAACATTACCACCACTTAATGCCTTCTTGTCTACTCTCATAAGCATATACTGTACACAATCACACAGCCATTGATGCCTTTCACAACCTCCCACCAAACAGTATTCTCCCAAGAACTTCAGCCAGGGTATAACCCCCTCAGAACCATCCCTCTATAATGTATAGTGATTAAAGTGCATTCTGCCAGACTATGATATGACCATTGGGTTCTTGAACACAACAACACCATCTGCATATACCATTGTCCCTCCTATTTGAAAATCATTTGCCTATACTGTACTATATTAAAATAATTGTCTTAAAGATGCCATTATGAAATATATTGGTTATGGAGCCCCAGTATTGCTAAAGAGTGAACATATAACACTTACTCAGCAACATTCTTCCTCTGTCTTAACCAACTCATTGGTTCCATTTTCTTGGAGGTGGAGACGCAAGACTCATTCTAAGGAGATCAAAAAATGTATAATGAATACCAACAAATTCACCTCTGGTTAGAACAAAACTTAACTTGGATTAAAGTTTTCATAAACTGTAGTGATTTAGACAATAATACTTCCTTACTTGATATTGATAGTGGTCCTCATGCTGGTAGGTAAATATCCTGTGCTTGCGCTTTTTACGCCTCTTGTGCTTTATTGCTTGTTCATGTAAAGTCTTGTATTTTGGGTTGTCAGCATACACAGGCCGACTGAACTCCACTATCTCACATGGACTGTAACACAATATTCTCAATATAGTAACAATATAACAAGAATACTTACAGTATTCAGTATCTTTCATTGAACATATGAACATTAAATAACCTACTCCATGCAATTACTGATCACATAAATTTTGAACACAATCCACTCACTAATGCCAAAAGACAGGGTATTTCCAGCATCATCATATCTTTGATTTCCATTGGTAATAATTATTTTAGTCGTGAGATCATCAAATTTGTGCCTTCTCCTCTTCCTCCGTAACTTACTGTTGATCAATAAGGACTCCATCTTTGTCCTAGTGTTATATATTTTTGCTTCTTCAATAAAAATCTGTGCATCATTGGTATAGATATGATAAACGCCATGTGCATCAAGCAGATATGACAGGTTACCAATATAAACTGTGAACAAACCTGATCCCTGTGGGATTCCTAATTGGAGGGGAACATATCATTCATTCCAAACCTGAGATCATTAATTAAAGGGTAAAATATAATGCCACTTAATTGTAGTACAGAGAAAGTCCATGACTGTGTCCACAGTTGGAGAAAGTTTTAAGTGTTACACATTCCATCAAATAGTAAGAGGTTTGAAAAAGGGAGGCATCCTTTGAATTAACTGGGTATCCCTACTCAGGCCTTCTGTCATATATTATTTAAATTCATGGGTGGGTATACCAATAAGAACTTTCCTTTGTTGAACATGTTAAAAATATCATCAAGTATATGCCCCAAATAATACCAACTAAAGGTAAATGCCACACCTTAATAACTTGTGTTGCCACTTAATGACTGAATGTTGTGTAAAGGATGAAGTGGACTCAGCAAGTGGAAGTGCAGAGTTGGCCAGTGGTACAAGTGGAATCTCCTCCTCCTCCCTACCCCCTGATCCAACCTCTAGGTCTCTTGGTGATACTGCCACTAGCTGGGAGCCTGTCAGCTGCTGTAATGATACCCTGAAAAATAGCAATATCATTATTACAACCGACTTTTAATTAAATTTTGTCAGCCATGTATAGAGTACTCTATCTATCTATCTATCTATAGCTCCGACGCCTCGTTCCCTCCGGGAACTCCCCTCAAGGGGGTGGCCACGGCAGAAGTGTCTCCAGTTCTCCCTGTTCCAACACTCCCTCCTTACTTGTTCAAGCCCTCCTCTGCCCCTCATGTTTCTCTCCTTTACATACTCTTCCACTCTGTTCTGCCATCTAACCGGTGGTCTGCCTCTCACACCAGGTCCTACAACTTCACTTCCATACACCTTCTTTACAAATTCCTCGCCTTGCATTCTCTCCACATGTCCAAACCATCTCAATGTATTACGTTTCACTCTCTCAACCACTCCACACTCAATACCAATTGCCTTCTCACTCATACCACATCTCTCATATACACTCTCATTACTTTCTCCATCCCATCTAGTAAGTCCACATGCTCCTCTCAAGTAACTCATTTCCACAGCACCTATTCTAGACTGATGCGCCCTATTCCATGTCCATGTCTCCGACGCATATGTCAGTGTTGGCAGGATTATACTATTTCGTAGTCCCCTTTTCACTTCCATACTCACACTTCTACCCTTCATAATCCTCCCCAGTGATCCTATGACCTGTCTACCCTTCACTGCTCTCTCCCTAATTTCTCCTTCCATACTTCCATGTTTACACATAACTGTACCCAGGTACTTAAACTCCTTCACTTCCTCCATCCTCTCACCCCTCAGAGTTATCTCACACTTCGTCCCAGTTGGTACAGCCACTCTGTAAGGTGTAGCAAAGTCAATCACTTCAGTTTCTGCTCTTTCAAATACCATCACTTTACTTTTACCCACATTCACCTTCAGTTTCCTTCGTTTACACACAGACTGAAATTCGTCCACCACTCTCTGTAAATTCCTTTCATTCTCAGCCATCAGCACAGTGTCATCCGCAAACAAACTTGCCACCAGGGGCCAATTTGCTTCATTCAGCCTCAACTTCACCCCCAGGCCATTCACTTTGGCTTTCACCTCTCTCATACAACCATCCATATATATATTGAACAGCCATGGTGACATAACACACCCCTGTCTCAGCCCTACACTAATATTAAAACTCTCACTTAGATCACCCTCTACCCGTACACATGCTTTTGCATCTGCATAAAAAGCCTCGATGCCTTTCAGCAAAGGCCCCCCAACTCCATAAATTCTCAACACCTCTGTCATAGCTTTCCTATCAACTCTATCATATGCCTTCTCCAAGTCCATGAAGGCAGCATACAACTTCTTACCCTTCCCAATATACTTCTCCACTATTGATTTTAATGCAAATATTTGGTCCACACATCCTCTACCCTTTCTGAATCCTCCCTGCTCCTCACTAACTTTATTCCCTGTTACTTCCATCAATCTTTCAGTCAGAACCTTCCCGTACACCTTCCCCGGTACACTAAGAAGGCTTATTCCCCTATAGCTACCACACTCATCCTTACTTCCCTTCCCCTTATACAAAGGTACAATTATGGCTCTCCTCCAATCCTCTGGCACCTCTCCCTGCCTCCAGGCCAATGTACATATAAGCAACATCCACTCCACCACTACCTCCCCCCCACACTTTAACATTTCAGCAGTTATCCCATCCACCCCTGGTGCCTTTCCCATCTTCAACTTTCCTATTGTTTTCCTAACCTCTTCCCTTCCTAATTCTCCCTGTACATCCTGTCGTCTACCACCTGCCTCCATCCCCATGCATGTCACCACCGCCTCCCCTCCCGTCCCCCCATTCATCAACTGATCAAAATGCCTCTTCCACACTTCTTTCACTTCCTCACTTCTACTCACAGTAACTCCATCCTCTCTCTTCATTCTCACACTATCAGACTTTCCTTCTCCTCTTTCTCTTTTAACCTCCTTCCAGAATAATTTCTTGTTCTCTTTAAACTTTTCACTCAGCTTCATACCAAACTCCTCATCCACTCTCCTTTTACTCTCACTCACCATCATTTTCACTTGTCTCTTACACACATTATATTCTCTTTTCCATCTCTCTCTCACTTCTTCCGGCACATTCCTCTGTAGAGTTCTCCGATATGCCTTCCTCTTATCCTCTACAGCATCTTTCACTTCTTCTGTCCACCAAGCACTCCCTTTCTTGCCCCTCTTCTGTGACTTATATCCTACTACCTCTGCTGCTGTCCTTAATACTCTCATCTTAAACATTTCATACACCGCATTCACTCCCACTCTCTCCCCTATCCCCATCCTTACATCCTCCAGCACCTCACCCACCCTCCTCTTATATTCCTCCCTATACTCTTCTACATCTAATTTCCCACTAGCCACCACCCTCTTATTCCTCACCCCTTCATCCCTCCTACTATACTCCCACTTAACCCTAACCTTCATCCTTACCAACACCGCAAAATGGTCGGAGCAATGGACCATTCCTCTCACTACTTTTGCGTCATACACATCCTTCCTCAACCTTTCATCCACTGCCACATAGTCAATCAAACTCTTCTGCTCTCCTCTCTCATCCCTTCTCTTCCATGTATACCTGTGGATCATCTTGTGCTGAAAGAAGGTGTTCGCCAAGAACAACCCTCTCTCAGCACAGACATCCACCAGATATTCACCATTCTCATTTGTTCCTTCTACACCCCATTTACCCACAATATTCCCCACTTCCTCACCTCCCACCTTTCCATTCATATCTCCCATCATCACTATTCTCCTTCCATTATCAATTCCTCTCAGACATGCATTCAGCTCTTCCCAAAACACTCTCATCTTCTCTCTCCCTGTCTTACTCTTTTCATTCACTGGTGCATAAGCACACACCCAAGCATACTTTACCATCCCAATCTTTCCAGTCATCCATACTATTCTTGATCCATTCCACCCATGTCCATCCACTCCCTTCCACACCCACGGAGACACCAACAGCGCACACCCTTCCTTCCCTCTTCCTTTACTCTTTTCATTCATGCCCGTCCATACTACTCCTCCCTCCATTCCCTCCCACAGTCCACTCTCCCTTCCTTCCTGACACTCAACCATTCCACATCCTTTCACGTGTGTCTCCGTCACTCCCATCACATCCACTCTTCCTTTCTTAAAACATTCTACAATCTCTCGCCTCTTGGTCCCATCCATCATTCCATTCACATTCACAGCTACCACTCTCATACAATCCCTCTTCCCTACTCCCTCTACAGGGCAACCCGGAGACCCTCCCCCGCCAGTAGCCATATCTGTCCACTCCCCCATTGGGGGGCCACTGATGGCTGGCAAGGCCAATGCAGTGCTCATTCCCGGAGGGACACGGGCCGTCGGCATTGTCAAAAGCTAAAAACAAGGTCATAAATTTAAAAGAAATTATCACAAAATATAAAAACATGCAGCCATAGAAATTAAAATCTTAAAAACACTAAAATACAATAAAAATACAATAAAAACCTTAAAACCTATATGTGGGGGAAGCTAGGTCTCACCCCCACACCGCCTTCCCCTTTGGCTCCACCTCCTGAATGGATAAAAACTAGATAAAAAAAGGAGGTGTACCCCCGAGGTCACCGCTTGGAGGCGGGGTAAGGCTTACCTACCCTTCCTGGGGAGGGGTAGGTCACCGAGGTTCTTGCTTTTCCCAATACTGATAGCAGTTAAGCACAGTAGCAATCCTCGACCTCATCGGTTACGATATTGCCACTGCGCAAAGTACTCAAAGTACTCATTCAAAGTAATGTACAGGGCTTAGAGTAGGGCTTGACCAAGCAAGGAGGGAGTGTTAGAACAGGGAAAACTGGAGATGCTTCTGCCATGGCCACCCCCTTGGGTGGAGTTCCCGGAAGGAACGAGGTGTCAGAGCTATAGATAGTCAGATAGCTTAGATCCAAATGTCCAACATCAATACTGTATATCTTTGTCTTTTTTTTTCTTTGACTGATGATCAATAAATTTAGCACAGCTGAACTTATCTGTTTGCCGTTCCAATGAGGGATTTGCCAGTCATCAATTTATGCTGAAACATACATATGAGATGCCTGCCCATCATAAAATAAGTAATTTATAATTAAATATTTTCCTGCCCCAATTATATTTGAAGATGGGCGCTTGGTGTAAAGAGAGTGTCTGGAGTTAATAGATGCCACTTCTAGCCCTGCTCTCCTTCCAAGCCACTCTCAGTATATACATAGCACACGTAACTTATTGTGAACGAGTAGAAAACAGAAAAAAAATATGGTCTCCATTTTGGTATATTTTACCAGTTTCTATTCATAGCAATGCAATATATCATATATAGATAGAATGGAAATGTATTCAGCCAAGCAATAGACAATCAAAATTATTCTATATTTTTTATTCTCTGTTTGTCGTGTTTCTTTACTGGTAGGGTGTAAAATGTTTGCTTGTCAGCAAACATTCTACTCACCATTATTGCATTTTACTTTGTGTTTATTGCTTTTTCTAACATAGTATGATCTAGTACAACTCCTATGCTTTAAAACAAGACCAGAATCAGCTTCCTACGATCATTAGTAAGTGAACTACGAGTGGTAGAATGACAGCATCTATATATGAGACGACACTCAGGATGAGAGATGTTGTGTCACCCATTTTTGACACACTCGTGTAATGCAAAGGGTTAAGTTGGGTTATATTAGAATTAATGAGTTAGATTTTCCAAGCCACAGCATTTAAACTATTATACTGTACTTGTGAAGGAAAACACATAGCGATATACACCTCCATACCAGTTTATTACAAAACCATAGTAACCTCATATTATTTCAAGCCTGCTACACAAAGAAAATATATCTCTACAAAATTCATTCAGAATCTGTCCAAAATATTTTGTGTATGATCATCAATCAATAGCATTATGTTGTGAAGTTGCCAGTACCAGTACGGTGCTAACATGTAAAGTTAGTTATCTTTGGTGTAGTACGGTACAAACACGTACCTGATTTGCAGATTTGTAATTCGCTCCTTGGCAAAATAGTAGGCACACTGATCCTTTGCTGGTTCCATTTCATAATCACATTAATGTACAGTATTGTATATCCTTCCTGGGGATGGGATACAAGTCAGCCATACATATCCTTCATTCCAAGGCCTGCAATCGGTACATAAAATTAACTGTACTGTAATGACATTTTATATTTTTCTTACATTATACTGTACAATGAAAATGGGAAAAGAAAATGCTATACAATTAATGAAAAACATTTACAGATGCTCTAATATGAAAAAGTATTACTGTAACGGATAATATGCATGATGTGTGTAGTGGATGATATGCAAGATTAAGCTCAGGGAAGATCCATATGAGAGAGTGACTAACTGGGCACAAAAGATTACACAATTTGGGGGCTCCTTAAATAGGCCTAATTGGGGTTCCTGGTTAATGTGATACTGGCACGAGTCATCCATCCTCTCAGGACTCGGGACAAATCTATGCCAATGCATGAAGCTGTGAACCCTAACGATGAGTATGGAGGAGTGTGCTGGAGAAACAGTGAAACGATGGGCCGTATTCAAGAACATCCATGGTGTATACGATGGTGTGGTACTGGTACGATGGCTCCGTTGCTTGTCTATGGAGCCATCGTAATCGCAGGGTGAGTGAAATTTGCCCAGGTCACTTTATGATAGTTTACACTGGTTATATCCCAGTAATTTGCCCAGGTTAGGTCCTGGTAGTCTGCTGTGGTCTAGGTCAAACTAATTTCCAATTTATGTTTGTAAAACGGGGCATCTCTGAGAGAAACACCATAACGTTAGATAAAAAGTGTCTTAGAATGGTCCAAAATAGTGGGTAATGACAGTAACATATCTATTATACAGTAAGGTCCACTTCTGTACTAAAACCCAATATAGTGAACTCAGTACTTCTGTAAAATTACCCTACTATCTCCTTCAGAACAACTACCCATTAGTACCCAAGGCGGTGGTCCCATCAATTTAAAACAAAAATGTCAACAAAGCTTTGGACTGTATTTGACAGATACACAAAACTTTTCAACGGCATCACCTTTATTTATATTATTTCCATCAAAGGTTATTCAGATAATCAAGAGAGATTTGTAAAATTTGGATACGAGTATGTTTAATTCCGATGACCAGAAAATGTTTATATTTTCTTGTGAAATTGGATATCTTGGGACCTCCACCTTCCCCCAGAAAATATTTATTAATTAATTATTAAGCAAACTTATTAATAATTTCATCAGTCCAGGCTTACATACATACCATTAGTTCTATATCATAATTATAAACTATTCGTAAAATATCTTAGCGAGCGCATAAATAGTAATAATAAAAATATAAATTAATTAGGCCTCTTGGATTTTGATCACGTGACAAAACAAACCATAAGTCAGACCCACCAGTGTTGCCAGGTGAAGAAAAATGTCTCTGTTTTAAGCTAATTTTGAAATATACAGATTGTTCAAAAATATTAAACGGGAAAACTTCTACCAGACGAAAATAATACCAAAAAGGCCATTAATTTTCAGGAGTAAACAGGGAATTATTGAGGTAAAGAAAAAAAAATGGAAATTATTCTGATGTTGACGATGGGGGGAAATATGTCACATAGATCTGGCAACACTGTGTCATCCCCACCACAAGCACCACAAAAATGACTCTTCTGTTCCATACACATAATATTATCTTAATTTTATAAAGATAAATTGAGATCCAGTAAGAGTACAACAGTGTAAATAAACAGACAGACAGACAGACAGGAGGAAAACAGTATAAACAAACAGACAACAGGACAACAGTATAAATAAACAGGAGGTTAACAGTATAAACAAACAAACAGACAGGACAACAGTATAAACAAACAGACAGACAGGCAGGCAGGAGGATAACAGTATAAACAAACAGACTGGAAAACAACAGTATTAACAAACAGACAGACAGACAGGAGGACAACAATATAAACCAACAAACAAACAGACAGACAGGAGGAGGTCACGAGTTGGTGTGTAAAAGGGGGAGGTGGACTTAATTATTTCTGCTGCTGTGTTACGTAGACTTGTTTTCATCTTTGTGGAGTTGCAAGGTAAGGAAGGGTTTTGGGGTAATATTCACGCGTTTGTCCATTATTTGGGTATTTATTGAAAGAATTGGTAAATATTGAAAGAATTACCGTTATTGCGTACGTTTTTTCTACCTTCATTACCCACTTATTTAGACCATTCTAAGACTATTTTCCTCAATGGCATTTCCTCCGCAAATGCCCCATTTCCAAGATAGGGCACATTCAAATGGGGCATTTTGAAATTAGCCTAACCTTACCTGACCTAACCTAACCTAGACCGCATCAGACTACTGGGACCTAACCTGGGCAAACTACTGGGACCTAACCTGGGCAAACTACCGGGAAATAACCGTGGTAAAGTACAATAAATGACGGGGGTAAAATACTGGCACCCAGCCGGATCTGGCAACACTGCTGCAAAACGGTAATTCTTTCAATAAATACCAAAGAATGGTAAATTTACAGAAGAACTGGGTTCACTATATTGTGTATTTTAGTATCATTACCCACTAATTTGGACCATTCTAAAACACTTTTATTCTATGGTGTTTCTTTCGGAGATGCCCCGTTTTCGAGATATGCCCCGTTTTACAAACATAATTTGGAAATTAGTCTGACCTCACCTCACCTGACCTAACCTAACCTAGACAACATCAGACTACCGGGACCTAACCTGGGCAAACTACCGGGACCTAACCTGGGCAAACTACCGGGATATAACCGGTGTAAACTATCATAAAGTGACTTGGGCAAATTCCCAGGACCTAGCCGGATGTGGTAACACTGCGCGATCCTAGCCAAAAACCCAGTTATTCTGTAATAATACAAAAAGAATTAGTGAAATAAGTAGGTAATGGAGGTAGAAAAACCGTACACAATAACGGTAATTCGTTCGATATTTACCATAATTTGTTTTCGAATTGAGGTTTTCAGAATGCAATGTTGTATAGTGTGTTTTAACGAATTTATTGTTCACATCCGTCGCAAATTAATGTTGGTAAATTTACAGAAGTACTGGGTTCACTATATTGTATATTTTAGTATCATTACCCACTATTTTGGACCATTATAAGACACTTTTCATCTATGGTGTTTCTCTCAGAGATGCCCCGTTTTACAAACATAATTTGGAAATTAGTCTGACTTAACCTGACATGACCTAACCTAACCTAGACCACAGCAGACGACCGGGATATAACTGGTGTAAACTATCATAAAGTGACTGGGGCAAATTCCCGGGACCTAGCCAGATGTGGTAACACTGTGTGGCCCTAGCTAAGAACACAGTACTTCTGTAATAATACCTTAATGTTTTTGGAGGTATCACCCCCCCCCCCCAATACTTGTTACTTGTTACTTGTTGTTGGATATTCTATGCCCCGCTCCACCAGCAGATGGTGCTCCGCAGGGCCTCTCTCAATATTACTAAACACTATAATGTGGGTCATGGGTGCAGGAAAATATATAAATTTTACATATCTGGATTTAATTTGCCCAGGTTGTCCTGATACTGTAGTGTGTTCCATTTAGATTCCAGTACTAGTAGTTTGCCCGTAGACCCTATGATTCACAGGCCAAACACATAAGGCCCACAATGACCCCCAAACATCAAGCATGGAATTCGATTGTACCAGAAGTAGAACAGGGGCTAATGGATGGAGTTATTGGTCATTCCAAGGTTCCGGTAGAGTGCCCTGGTTAGGTCTTGATAAATTACCCTGGATAGGTTTTGGCAGCTTGTCCGTGATTAGCTTAAGTGAGTTCAGGTCTGGTCTCTAGATCTCCAAAACAAAGCATTTACCTAATAAAATAAAGGTGAAAATCACTTAAGCCTAAATCACAGTATCATACAATAGCATAACGTATTGGTTATCTTGCAGGGTGTAGTATCCAATAGTAGGATGTACAGTATATAAAATTATTAGGTAGGCAAAATATAGGTCCCAGTATAGATTTTAATGGTTTTTACATGCTTTTGCCTCTCAGTTTCCCTTAACCTTCATGCCCTGCCCGTTTTGTGAGTGTCATCTTTTAGCAATTTAGGGTATCATAATGGGAAAAATAAAAATTTGCAATGGTCAGCACTATTGAGATCCCATATGAAACAAAGACAACATATATTTGGAAAAAATGAATCAGCTGTGGAGTATTTCATAAGTCTTGTCCTTTATTACTTCTGATTTCCCATTGCAATCCATCACAGATGAAGGATAGGTCAGAAGTTTGGGATACCACTGCATCATCACAATATGTGGTGAGGTAAGCTGTGGCGATAGACGGTTGTCGAGTCTGGTTGAATCGGGTAAATGATAGGACAGAGCCCTGAAAAATACCAGTGTTGATAGTCAGAAGAGAAGAGAAGTGGATGTCTACATCAGCAACTATTGAATGGCCAGAGAGGAAAATAGAGATCAAGGTATAAAAGGAAGGATAAAAACCGTATGAGGGTAGCTTAGAAATTTAAGCTTTGTGCCAGACTCTATCTAAAGCTTATGATATACTGTATCTAGTGCAGTAGTAAAGCTTTTGCTGAAGTTTTAGACTTGTAAGGTGTAAAGTAGCTTAACTAATATTTGTAATTACAATACTGTACTAAGACACTAATATCATATTTTACTAATTAAGGTTGGAGTGGGTGGAGTGAGAGGCCAAGGGTGAAGCAGCAGACCTGTAGTTGTGTACCATGGCAGACCCCAACATTCTTCAGTTTGCTCCCTTCAGTTCTGCTGTTGATGCTGGATTCTGGCACCACTTCACTCAGCTCAAGGTCTGGCATAAGTATCCTCAGCGTTTATCAGTACTATACCAAAGGTATTAGCAATTTAAATTTCCTTTTTGTCTGTCTTTCTGAATTGAGTGGCTTTAAGGTAATATGGATAAATTGATTATTCACATTTCAAGTTTTTAGTTTCTCAGATTGTAAGAAACACACTTCATTTAAAGCCTAGATACTAATACAGTATATAGATAGTTGTGGAAACTATGTACTATCATAATCCCTAGCTTCTTGACTTCAAGGTAAGTTAAAGCCAGGGTGGACGGAATGCTAGGCAAGCAGAAAGAGACCAGTTTTGGAGAGGCTCAGTCACAAACCCAAGAGAAGCATTTCTTATATGTCTGATTCCACTTAAAACAATTATAACACTACTGTCTGCCATTATAAAAGCAGCTTCTGCTTGCCGCCTTGAAGTGTGCATAGATAATTCTTTAACTTGTAATAATATTATGTCTGACTCAAGCAATATAGTCAGTTTGGTTTCAAGGGGTGTACCAGTGTGTCATCAAAAACACTGAATTGGCTTTGACCAACCTTTAGCCAGGGGGAAAAGTTTTTTTTTTTTCAGCCTGGGATCAAAAATTGTGTATGTGGCACCTGCTCAGTAGTGATCTTGCCGACTGTGATCTCGCTGACTACTGGTACCCATGATAAACATATAAAAAAGAATGGCTTCAATATCATAATCAATTGATCATATTGACAAAGAATAGCCACATCTTCTCTAAATCTCACCAATAAAGATCTGCATTGACTCTTAACCATAGAGACGGGACAGCACTGCGCAGATGCCACATCTACGATTCTTGGTCCTCAGCTTAAAAAAATACACGAGTAAAAGAGTGAGGATTGTGCTGTTTACACAATATTATGTGGGTTTCTTTACAATGGACAAATGTACTCTGGAAATTACAATAATAAGTAGTAAAAGGGTCTGAGGATGCAGTAGGCTCTTGATATCACGGTAACATATTTAACACTTTTCATGTAATACAAACCCAGTATATCACAGATACTTGTGGTAATGAATAACAGAAGCCTGGGAATATATTTGGTGATCTTCAATGAGGGACTGAGTGTAAAATGAAGTGGTGGATGTAGGTATTTATTTGTGTTCTGCTGTAATGAAAATGTGTAAATTGTCCCTCAGCTTGATGTGCTACAGCTGAGTGAGGAGCCGGTATCAGTGTATGGCTCTTATGTCAACACCGACCCCCCCGGCCTTCCTTCACGCCTCTGTGTGGAGTACGATGCTCTCAACAGGTGAGGTCCTGCAGGCAGATATGGAATTAAGGTCACTGAAAATAAAATATGGATAGGAAATATTTATGAAACTAATTTAAACTATGCATATGGATGATATGTTTACTGGGGGTTTACTGTGTATCTCAGAACTGAAGCGTCATCCAAATCATACTCAGCGTTAGGGACACTCATTAACACCAACACCGTGGAGGAATTTCGCAGCCGTAGCAAACCAGACTTACTGCAGACATCGGCTGAGCAGCTGTGGGCAGCCATCACTTCTGGGTCCGCACTGGAGAAACCTTCAGTCCTCGCCTCATTTCTTATGTTTACATTTGCGGTAAGTATTAGCAGTAGAGTATTAACATTATTTCTGTTTTGAGAGTTTTTATTTGGTTTGTACAGTACTGTATTCAGAAAGTGAAAAGGATTAATTCTTAATGCAATTTTTTCTTGTTGCAGGACTTGAAGAAGTATCATTACTATTATTGGTTTGCCTTCCCAGCCTTCACACTACAAAAGACCTTCCAGTTAGTGCGACCACCCCAGAGCCTCGCCACTGCACTCTCCTCACAACAGGTTCCTCGTCATACACAACTCTTCCTAGTTGCTCCGTATAAAACTAACATATTTAGAACTTGCCATTAGATATATAACCATTACATTATGTAGTGTACAGTATATGGTCATGGATCAAAAAGCCTGATAATAAATTGGGGTTTTTGCTGTGGGACTGAGAGAAAATTATGGTGTTTAGAAGTATTGTACTATTGTATAAGATTGTGTCGTAACATGAGTCTACTGTATACCAGTGATGTGAATGTAATTTGATTATACTAATATATGAAAATTTCTATGTAATATGATATTGGTGTATGAGGAAATACAATAGTAACTTTCTGTACCATATCTGAGGCATCCCATTATTAGACGGGGAAAATCCTGTACATACAATCCAACTTACTGAAAAAGGGTAATGTGAGTACCAGTATGAGAGTGACATGATATATAGTCAGTGTCAAATGTCTTGTTGCTTCACCTTCCTTACTGACACCTACATTATTCTTAGACTCAAGAATGTTAGGTGTGGAAAATGTGTTTATATCTGGCAGTGGATGACACACTGTAAGGGTGTATGGTAATGAAGGGATGTGTGTGCCATCTGTTGGCAGAAATATGCATGTTTTCTACACCTAACATTCTTGTCTATTCTGAGTACGGCTGTTGAGACAACAGTACGTTTGCCACTGACTGTACATAGATATACTGTACTCAGCAACTATGGTATTAGATTTTTATATGCATTAATTATGTATCAAAGTCTTCCAACATAAAGTGATTGCTTCTCTGTACAGCAGGTCAGTTTTGATGTGTAATACAGTCCCACAGTCCCTGTATTGCTTATATCAAACATTCCATTCAGTGAATGAAGCAGCTCTCACATCTTTCCCCATTTTGATTAAGGTTAGGATACTATACTCAAGAACATTCAAGGGTTAATTATTGAAAATACTTATATCCTTCATGGCATGGTATAATTGAACAAAACCTGACCCCTTACTGGAATTTGAATTAGGCAACATCCAAGTCCCATATTTCCCTTACTATGGGGTATGGTTTAGATTATTGTGGCATGTAATTGCTTGGTTCAATGCATTTCAACTATTTGTATGCATTTCATGAAACACTTGAGTTCAGTACTAGTAAAATATTGTTAACATTGCAATTTGTTGAGATATCCATGAACCATAGGTGTATTATTTTGAGTTGTAGCAAATTCTATTTTTCATAATTAACATAATTCCCAAGCCCTTTCATGGAAAGGGAAAATAGCAAACAAAAAATCTTATGTTTCAGATATCGTCTCTTCTCTCGGCTTGTGCATCTCCGGGTAGTGAGGTTGACCCTGGTTTCTTCACTGTGGTTCAGTCCGGTACTGAGTATACCCTCCATCCTCTTAAAGACTACCCACAGCTTAGAACTGCAGCACAAGGGGTAAGTTCTTTCCACTTGCTAACATATTGGATTATTTTTTTATCCTGCCCTGGTTAACATAGAGAATACTTTTAAGAGGAGGTTGCAGGTTATGATGACTGTCCTGTGTTATTTATACTAGTGTTATAATATTTTGTATCCTTTAATAAATAATGTTGTAAAAGATGGACAAAAGTAAAGAGACAGCACATAGTTCAAATACATTAAGCAGTTTTGGGATAATTTCATTAGTCTCCAACCCTTATAAAAAACTTTTTGTGTTATGCCCATATCATTAAAATTAAGGTGAGAATTATGATGATTATATTTTTCGTAATATTGTAGTAGTTTATGCATTTAATATTGTGTTGTTCATTTCCAATCTATAGACGGGGAAATTAGAATAAAACTTGAGGTGCTATCTGAAAATGCCTGTGAGTTTGGCCTTGTGACATTCAAATACATTAACGTTCTATGGTAGTACTGTACATTCCATGAAGATCTTAAAAAGATAAAAACTGGAGTACTCTTCCATTGAAGTACAGATTATGCAATATGGTAATGCTTATAAATCTTTGGGTATATGTACACCTTTCCTTTCATTCACTTTACAAATTAAATATACCAGAATTAGCACAGTTTGTTTTATGTCTGCTTGTGCTTCATATGTATCTTCATTGCAATAAAATAATTAGTATAAACCACATGTAAATACTACATTGGGCTATCCTTTAAGTTTTCTTGTGAGCAGTATGATGTCTGTTATTGATTATAAATTATTAATGCATTTATGGATACTAAGATGAGCAAAAAAATTGGAAATTATCCTATTACAAAGATATACATAATATACTGAGTATAGTAACTAGAGCATGTAAATTATATGTGTGGGGAAATATATATCTGAAGTCACTAGCCTGGGACAAGTAAATTCTAAGTACATGTACAGTATAATCTGCCCTCCTCTTCAATGATAGACTGAATCTGGAATGAAGTAGTGAATAGTGATATAAGTTAATGTTTTATCAGTGGTCTACAATAATATAAGAGTGTTTTATTCACAATTGCTTTCTCTTCTTGCCATTTATTTTATTGTATGGTCAGTTGTGTCTCAGAGCAATACTTAAGTCAAAATCCGATGCTTTGGGCCACAACTTTCACTACAAATTAGAGAACGTCTTCACAAATTATCCCCAATGTTGTTTTTTCTTGGATTATCCCTGGATCCACATAACGTATTAGAGAGTTAAGGAAGTGAATGCAGACATGGGAAATAACCACTTACTCTACTATTTATTCAGTCTTTATCTTCTTTGACTATAGACGGAGAAGGAAATATATCTGGGCTTCTCTGACCCCAGCACACTTCCACAAAACCCTGGCTGGCCGCTGAGGAACCTGCTCACTCTGGTGGCTTTGAAATGGTAATGTTGTGCTTCTTTCATAGTCTGTCACACGAACACCTATTCCTTTCATCCTACGGCCTTCATCTTGAGTTCTCAGGCAATGTATATACTCTACTCAAATTTGTGTTTTTTTTTTTTAAATCACTATAAGCAGATTGGAGGAAGGAAATATGCCTTTATTTTACCAGTGGATGGAGGAAAATGTACTCGTATGATAACGACTTTACATGTGATCTTACTTGTATGTGTTGGGTATCAATGAGATTCACATAAAGAGATGGAAGATAGGGGAGTGTGTAGCTGGATGGGAGAGTGTGATATAGGAGAGCATGGAAGGAGGTATAGTATGGGCAGGTATAAATGAGAAGTGAAGAAGATGATGGAGGGAAGGGTGTGTATTATTAGTGTCACAGATCATGACCATACATGGAAAGTGGCATGCAGCCATACATCTCACTACCTACTAATGGGAAGAGTTTGTTTTGATGACCTTTACAGGATACTGCCCACTTATCCCTGTAGAACCATATTTTGCATTCTCAAACTTGTTCTACAACAACCCCAGGGGTAAACACACACTCCAACCGAGAGTACTCAGTCTTACATTACTGCCACTTACGTTCTGCTTTTCTACATTGCCTCTGCAGAGAGACATTGAATATAGTTAGACACTGTGAAATATGAGACATTGAGGTGAAGGTTCCTTACTGAAGGTTGGAGAGAATGTCAAATGGAGATTTCACAAAGATGAACATGAGTGAGGTGGAGGAACCTGGAATGAGAGGCAGATCACCAGTCAGGTGTGTGAACAGGGTGGAGGAGTACATGTGGGAGAGAAATGTGCATGGAAGATGGCTTGACCAAGCAAGGAGGAAGTGCTGAAACAGGGAGAACTAGAGACACTCCTGCCGTGGCCACCCCCTAGGGCCTAGGGGGAAGTTCCCGGAAGGAGCGAGATGTTGGAGGTATAGACCTTGTTGATAGATAGATAGTTTGCTGTGTTTCATAATCAAATCTGATTTTATGTGCATGTATCCTATAAGAATACTGTAAGGTGGTGATGAGATAGTAGTTATGATAATTATAATGATAATAGTTGCTGTCCCTTAAATGACCAGGCCATGGTAGCCCCGCCTCAGGCCCCTACACCCCTGAGTAGGGTTTTATGAGATATGGATGTTGCCGTTTAATAATTATACAGTTATATTAATATAATGATAACAATAATAATAATAAAATTAATTGGCAGGTCAAAGGAGTCCCCACTTCATAAGATCCTGTGTCTGAGAGTGAGGACAAAAAATGGAGAGAAGGATGGGTCTTATGGTCTGCTGGTGGAGGTAGACCTGGCCGGGCTGGTGGACTGCCTGTCCCCCACCGAGATGCCGCCCTACCTTGGTTGGGAGAAGAATGAACGAGGCAAGATGGGGCCACGAATGGTCAACCTCTCTGCTAACATGGACCCAACCAAGTCAGTAGAGCAGATTATACCTGGATACAGCTTGAAGTTGTAGACATGTATATAAACTTAGAAAGTTGTTACATATGGAAATAGAAGTTGGTTATTGTTATTGTTGTTATACAGTAGAGATTCCCCAAGCTGCCTGGTCGAACAGTCTCGATTCCTTGAGGAAGGCCACGGCCCGGACAGGGTTTTCCCACGGGGCTCTTTTGGAGTGTATCTTATGTTGTTGACAAGTGTGGTTGTGTTCAGTGCAGTCTTACATAATGTGTTTAATAGTATAGGGTATTGTGATGCATTCTGAACTGGCATAAGTGACGGATTGGATGGTTGTTTTTGAGTGACTGGATGGAGTGATGAGTGCTCTGAGTATGGATATGCATTTGGAAGCTGGATTGGGGTGGGTGAAGTGGTAGTGTTGGTATTTTTGTTTGATAACGTATGCTGGGGATTGTTGTAATGTTATGCCATGTAATATCTAGTAGTGGGTTTGTGGAGGCTGTGGTGAGTGTTTGTGATTTTTGACCTTATGGACTTTAGTTTTAGGTGTAGGTGGTCTGTAGGTATGGTGGCTGTGTAACCTGTGGTTATTTTTAGAGCTTTGTTCTGTATGGTCTGTAGAATGTTATGGTGTGGCTCAGTGAGTTCTAGGCTGGCTTGTGTAGTTCATCACTGAGCATATTATATTGTTCAAATACAGGTTTCTGTGTTATGTAATTAAAACAGTGATCTGAGGGTGGTGAGTCTTGGTGTGCATTAGTGTTGTTTTGATATGGTGTTGGAATGATATTGATGTATTGTATATCCCACCAAGTATTTTGTGTGTGTGTGTGTGTAATAAGGGTGTTGTTTATGGTGATGTGTAGTGGTGTTCAGCTGTCCAGTTGGTGAGGAGGGTGACTGTGAATATGGTTGAGGCTCTTTTAAGTCAATGGTGAACCAGATGTGTCAAAGTAGAATAGGAGAAGATGAGTGGCTGTGTCTGCATTTGGTGTGTTTGTGTAATATTTTGCAGTCTATGTAAGAGATAATATATTCCGTACAGTGATTGGGATGTGTGGGGTGTTGGTATATCTTGCATGTGTAGGTTAAAGAGAATAGGTGACAGTATGGACCCTAGGAGTTTATCATTTGTGAAATTTCTGATATTCAGTGACTGACCCGCAAAGATTCATGGGCATATCTGTCTTTCAAATAGTTAGCCAGCCATTGTTTTGTGTTGTTGTTTGTGCATGTTTTTTATTTCTATATTGTTTGTTAGTTTGTGGTGGGGGATGGCACCTATAACTTTGCAAATGTCATATAGCAATGAATGTTTGGTGTGGGGGCTTGGCCAAGTTGATGCTATCAAAAACCTGTGTGATGTCTGTGAGATGAGTGCTTGTTGAGTGTAATGGCATGAAGCTATGTTGTGAGGGTGCTTAGGGGATGTGTTTGATCAAGTTGTCAAGAAGTTGGTCTTGCATGTTAGCATCAGGTGCTTTGGTCCTAAATCTGAAGAAAGAGATTGTTGCTGCAGATGTGATTAGAGTTTGTTGTTTGATTAGAATTTGATGCTGCAGATATAAATAGAGTATGATATTGCAGGCATAAGGAGAGTTTAGCACTGGAGATATGAACAAATGTTGATGTTGCAGATTAGCGTCTAGTGCAGTGGACCTGAACCTGAAGCTGATGATGTGGCGTGTTGCCCCAGAGCTGAACCTGGGAATAGTGAGGGACACACGCTGCCTCCTGCTGGGGGCTGGAACCCTGGGTTGTGCAGTTGCCCGCTGTCTCATGGTACAGTGTACTCTTCCCTATAACCCTACCTTTATCTTATCATTTTTACAAATATCCCTCATTGTGACTTTGAGTGCCATATGGTCTTTGTTGCCTAACAACAAAGAGTATGTTAATGGACACATTATGTACAGTCGTGGTCAAAAATAATCATCCACATATGGGTATCTCAAACAATTTACTGTCTAATGTTTTCACATTCACATATGATATTATTGTTTTAAGTAGTGCTTAGCTGCTGGTAGTAAATTAAAAAATGGTACTTAACCTATTTATTGGAAAGTTTATCAGCAAAGGAACAGAGCGAAGCTGTCAAACTCTTACGTGAATTAGCCCTATATAGATGATTATTTTTGACCACGACTGTACTTGATCCAAACTTGAGAATAATTTTTAGTGTTGATGCAGGGTTGGGGTGTCCGCAACATTACACTGGTAGACAATGGTAAGGTGTCCTACAGCAACCCAGTAAGACAGAACCTCTTCACCTTCGACCACTGCCTCAATGGTGGAACACACAAGGCAACGGCTGCTGCTGAGGCCCTCAAGCAGATCTTCCCTAAAGTGGTAAGTTGTGGTCATCTGTATGTCAAGTGTATACAGTAGTCATTGGAACAAGTTTAACGTCTGTGTATTTGTAATCTAGTACATAACTCACAATGACTAACTGAATTGAGGTTGTATCTACTAAAGGAACTGTTTAATGTACTGTACAAAATGCTGTATGGACCTTATATATCTTTATACACTTTACTTTAAAATTAACTTCAGTGTTTTAGATACTGTACTATATTCCCCTATAGTATCACTAACCAGTATGTATTTGATGCTTTGCTATTCCTGTGGAAGTTTCCTTCTTATAATAACATAGATATTTTAAGTAGAAAACTTACTTTATCAAAGCATGAAAAATGTCAATACTGGATACAGTATTAATTTTTTTCTGTGTAACTTTGCACATACAATACTGTACAATATAGTTAGAGAAGTGACAGTGTTGTTACTACTGATATTACTATTGTTATTGCTGGTGATGTTTACATAACATTTACATATGTATATGGTAACGCATTCTTTGTGACACTTTCAAGAAACACATCTTTCTTTCTGAGATGAATATTTCAGGATGAGATGTGTGAAACATTTTTCCCTGATTGTACAATTACCAGAAAGCATTAGCTAACACCACCCAGCATTTTGATGATATAATATATATGAAAAAAACACACAGACACACACAACTTGTATTACTGATCATCACTGCACCGTCCCTGCAATGGTGTTAGGTTAAGATGTATATTTAAATTAAGGTGATAATCATTGTATCAGTGGAGAATATTGGCTTAATTTTGTTTGTGAATATCTGTGGTTAGGATGTAAGTTTAAATGTCATTGTATAAGTATATTCTCCGTCTATAGTATTTGCCAAAATATTTGTCACATTGTTACTTTTATGATGTGTCATGGGATAACCTTATTCCAACTTGCTGATAACATATATAATTATCAGTTGGTCTGCAATATTTTGGAACTTGTTGAATCATTAAATGTAAGTAGTTTAAGTATGCCTTGGTGATGTGGTTTCATAACCTAATTTGATGTGTGTTTACAGAACAGTACCGGTGCAGTGCTGAGTGTACCAATGCCAGGACACAGGGTTGGAGAGAGTATGCTGGAGCAGGTACGAGAAGATGTGGCAACACTAGAGAAGCTGGTGGAGACACATGATGCTCTCTTCCTTCTTATGGACTCCCGGGAGAGTAGGTGGCTCCCAACACTACTTGGAGCAGCACATAAGAAGGTACTTTACTGTAAATCATATAGTCCATTTTTTTTAAACAGATAGAATATATGCCCACTATCAATATCATTATCGTGTACAGTACAGTACAGGCACACAAAGCATCAGGATGGATTCTACATTTTTTTTTTTTAATACCGGTAAGTAAATATTTACTGTGCAGACCTGACATGCAGAAGTTAAGATTAAGCATATTTCGTATTATTATGTAAAGAGAAAAATATATTTTGTATGAAAAGAAACAATGTATAGTTAATTACTTTCCATTGTATTGAGTAAAACTTGGGTATATATGAATATTACTTAGCAATAATTATTATAATGATAGATTTATTGCTTTATATTCTAGCATTAGATATTGTTTACCATTATGTTATGTGCAGCAGGTGTTATTCATTGGTTCTTTACATGATGTTATATGTCTTATTTTATTGTGTTTTGCTTGAGTTTGAAATAATGTATATCACTGAGTAGCTGGTGTTGACGGCTGCACTGGGCTTTGACTCGTTCCTGGTGATGCGGCATGGTGTGAGGACCAGCCACAAGGACGGGGACACCTCGGATGCAGCCACACACACCATCCCACGAGGACCCATCCCTGGAGACATGCTGGGCTGTTACTTCTGCAATGATGTGGTCGCTCCTGGGGATGTGAGTCCGACAATCTTAACGTAACCTGTATTCAGTGTTCAACTTTTATACAACACATCCACTAATAGAGGTGGAGGTGTAGGGATAAAAAATATTGGAGGTCTTTTTGTTAGAATTTTCGGAGGTGTTGTTGTTGTAGCCACCTCCATCAAATAGAGTATTTGAGTCCATCAAATAGAGTATTTGAGGTTAGGTTTGTTCAGGGTCATCATAATCAAGACCCCATTTAATTTTTTTCAAGGGGTAGGGGACTCTAGTCCCAGGGATAGAAATAGAAATCAGAAATAACAGAGAGGGATAGAATACCCAGTGAAATGGCTCACACTCAAATTCACATTCCTTTCCAAGCTCATAAAATCTCATATTGCCTTCATGAGTACAGTATAATCTATGGTTAAATTATTCTGTTGATGAGTGTGTGTTAGGTTAGTGTACTTTGCTGATAAATGTTGTGATGAGGTTGAAACATACTCTAGATGGGGTTGCGTGTTGTCAGTCTACACAGGACCGGACATTGGACCAGCAGTGCACTGTGACCCGGCCAGGAATGTCCTACCTTGCTGCTGCCCACGTCACCGAGCTGCTCGTCTCCATACTCCAGCACCCTGACAAGTACGTCTCAGACACCCTAAGCCATTCAACAGTGGTGTTTATATCTGACATGTGATATAGTCTAGGGTTAAAACTAGGATTCTGCTTTCAAATGAGTTCAAATAACCTCCATAAATCTCTTTCGATTTTTTGAGGTGTAGAGCAACTATGCCCTACTGTACTGTATCTTGAAACTTACCCCCTGACTTATAAAGTGTACTTTTTGACTGACAGAGGTCTGGCTGAGGCTGCAGTAAGTGAGCATGGAGGTGCAAGTGAAGGTGTGCTGGGTCCCGTGCCACACTCACTGAGGGGCTTCCTGGGCACCCACCAACTTCTCACTCCAGCTTCAACAGCATTCCAACAATGTCCTGCCTGTTGTGATAAGGTAACACACTCATTTTTCAGTTTAATACCACACTCATTTTTCATCAATATAATACAAACTTGTACATATATCTCATTCTAAGTTACATCACCATAATGCAAACTTCTACTGACTTCCACCTTCCACCATTTCATATTCCACTCAGTCACCCATTTGAGACCATTGCTTGACACTGCTAATTAAACTTCACTTCCACACACCTAAACCATTACCTTCCACAATAACAAATCTATAGACATCTTGAAATATGTGGTACTGCAAATGGAAATACAAATTCACAGCATTCTTATCCCTTTCAGTAAGGCATTTATTTGATTTTATCCTTGGTCATTATCTTGATACCATTAGAAGAGTTTAATATCAAAGCTTAGGATGATGTGTTTTATAATCATGGGGATTAAAAATTATCTCTTGTTATGCATCCACTACAATTATATCAATATTTACACTATTCTGGTTACCACAATAATTTTACACAGTTTGAACATTTTCCATGGTACAGAATGGTACGGTATATATTATAATTGTGTTTGCTCCGCATTGTAAAATTTGCAGTTAGTGGAATTGATTGCAGAAATACCCAACACTGTTTCAGACCCCCTGGTGTTGTGTAAGGTTTCTAGGATTCATTATCATTTACTGTACATTATAGTAAACTAAGTCATTCATTAGCCTAATAATCAACAGAATGTGTTAAATATGTTCGAGATGTATTGAGGGTTTGCTGTGCAGTACAGTAAACTGTCAATTTTCATCAACCTGTAAATTGTTCCCAATAGAGTTCATGATAAATGATAAGTCCTGTAGTTATTATAGTATATCATAATTATTCTTTCTTGATATAGTTAAGTACAGTCTACAAGATTATAGTGTAGAATGCAAATAAATTAACTGCAGGGCCTCATCTTAGTAATCTACAAGTATTTCTGTCACTTCTATGTATTATTCATCAGTATAATTGGAATTGCTCCTGGAAGAAATGTTTTAATTACAGGTTATATCAGCCTATAGAGGAGAAGGCTTTGAGTTTCTACTGAAGGTGTTCAATTCCTCCACATACCTGGAGGAAGTGTCTGGCCTGAGCTCCCTACAGCAATGTGTGGACGACTCACAGGTAATGTTACTCACACCTGAATTGAAAGATGCATTAATGAGCTTGGCAGAATGGTTAAGGGGAGAAGTTTTTGTTGATAATTTGTTGGCCAACTGATTCCTCCAAACTATACCAAGAAGTAAATGACTCCAGTGTTATTAATGTGGGATCTGTTTCATGACATAGGTTGGACGAATATTACTTTCTGTCTGCTAACTTACAGTAATATTTATGTGAAAATACTTTCTTTGTTTACAGATATGGGAGTTAAGTGATGAAGAGGATGCAGGGCAGTGACAGTGAGGTGAAATCAAGTGAAATGAAGTGAGTTAAGGTGGACTTAGTCACTAAAGAGTTAAGTAAGTTTGAGATGTTCCATTAGTCCTTCAGTCAGACAAACAATGTATAGGAATGCCTGCCAAGACAACAATTATAAATTATCATATTGGGCATTGTTGCCTGTGTATTTATACCACTGCCATAAGACTTCAAGCCAGGGAGGTCTACATAAGAATTCCAGCCTTACTCGCAGCAAGAGAGTGATATATTGTTTCTTAATTTTAACAATTTTATTTCAATCTCATGACACTATATTTTTGAGTAATTAAAATTTATTTACATTTATATTATTATCTACTCCACTCATGGATATCACATTCTTTCGGAGAGTATTGACGTGGAATAATTTTACTCTTGTGTTCATGACTACACATGTGATTCATCTCTCCATCCCACAGTTCACCCCAATAGTTCTCATCTAGAATACATAGTGAAATCATAGTCTTACAAATCAAGATACAGCTGACCACCAAACACCAACATGACCCATCATCATAAAAATCCTTCATTATTAGTTAGTATACCATGAGTTAATGAACATGATAAAAGAAATCTACAGTACAGGAATAATTACAGCAGAAGTGTCTCCAGTCTTCCCTGTTCCAACACTCCCTCCTTACTTGGTTAAGCCCTACTCTGCCCCTAACGTTTCTCTCCTTTACATACTCTTCCACTCTGTTCTGCCATCTAACTGAAGGTGTGCCTCTCACACCAGGTCCCACAACTTCACTTCCATACACCTTCTTTACAAACTCCTCACCTTGCATTCTCTCTACATGTCCAAACCACCTCAATGTATTACACTTCACTCTCTCAACCACTCCACACTCAATACCAATTGCCTTCTCACTCATACCACATCTCTCATTACTTTCTCCATCCCACCTGGTCAGTCCACATGCTCCTCTCAAGTAACTCATTTCCACTGCACCAATTCTAGACTGATGAGCACACACAGTACTAACATACACAGTATTATTTTTGTTTGATATTATATACTGTAATTATACTTATGATACAAGTCTTATTTATTACAGTACACCTATTTTAAGCACAGTTGTGAAGTACTGTACCTTCATTTATGACACTACTGTTATTTTGAATCAGTGACTGAAAGTGCCATAAAATTAGCAGCTGCCATCTCTGTTGGAGAAAGCTAGGGAGACCTTTGTCCTGGAATCAACTGTCTTTAGCTGATGATGTTATAATGAACAATACTGTACTTGTGTATTATATTTTGTAAGGCTAGATATACCAATCAGGTTACCAAGAGTTCATAGTCATTTTTATTATGATTATTATTTAACTTATATTAATAAACCTTAATTTAACCTAAGCATATCACTCATTATGGAGAAAGGCCTAGTTTGTTATAAATAATTTAGTACACACAGAGTCGCCCCACCTCCCACTTGTACTGCTAGAAATAGGTGATATGTACAAATTCCAACCTTTGTGAAATCATTGATCTAAGTACAGTGAATAAATCAAGGTAGTGTTTGATTAATTAACCAACTATATATGTAACATTAAATTGTATTAGGCTAGTTAAGGATATTATGCTTGGTGTGATAAATGAAAAAAATACTGTAAGAAATTCCCAAATTTTACACGTCAACAATCATTCTGACATAAACTACTAAACCGACTGAAATAATATTGTGTGACAAGATTATGTTATTGTGGCAAAAGGAAGTGATGTGTAGACTTTCTGGGAGCTGACACCACACCAAATTTACTGACCACCAATCTCGGATAAAGATAAGGAAGCTGAGGCACATAAATTATATTACTGGCTGCAGGTGACAAGTTAATGGGAAATTCTCTCGGTGGTGAACTGGAGGGCTACCGATTCCTCCATACTATTCCAAGCAAAAGACATCCCCATTTGTAACATTTGAGGTCGTCTGTTTCCCGGCATAGTTTGGAGGAATCGGTGTCCTTCCAATTCACCAACAAGAGAATCTCGGTGTCGTTCCAATTCACCAACAAGAGAATCTCCCCTTCATACCACAAGTGAAGGTACTCCTCTCCAACACACAAGATTATTATTATGTACTGTAGTAGTATGTTTGGTATGGACCATTAGATGTACAGCCACAATCAAATATCCACTGACACTTTCCTTACATTGCAGTAAATATCTTTGTAATAAAAAACAACACATGTATGATTCTGCAGCACCTCATAATAATTTTTGAGGGGGTTGAGTTGACATAAGGAGTTATTGTATGATTACATTTTGATATGATACTGATTTATTTGCACGATGGAAGGAAAGTGTTAAAGTGTTGGTGGTTATTTGATTGTGGCTGTACAGTACAGTATTCCAAAATTTATATTCTACCATGTTCATGCATTGGTTCCAGACTGATACAAAAAATATCTTAGGTGTCAGGAGAATAAAAAAAAAATATGCCTGTATTCATATGACCAGAGGACAGACAGCATAACAGTTGGGACAGAAAGAGTAGATTAAAAAATACTTTGGTTGAGTGCTGGTTTGGTAGAAATGATGGTTTTTGTAGGGTAGTACTGTACTGTACATGGTTTGGGGAGGTTTAAAATGGTTTTGGTAGGTTAGGACATGTTTGGGGAGGCTTAAAGTGGTTTTTGTAGGTTAGGACATGGTTTGGGGAGGTGTAAGATGGTTTTGGTGGGTTAGGACATGTTTGGGGAGATTTAAGGTGGTTTTGGTAGATTAGGACATGGTTTTGGTAGGTTAGGACATGGTTTGGTGAGGTTTAAACTGGTTTTGATAGGTTAGGACAGTGGTCCTCAAACTGTGTTCCGCTGAACCCCAGGGTTCCGTGAAGTCCTTTCAAGGGTTCCGTGTCAAGCATATATATATATATATATATATATATATATATATATATATATATATATATATATATATATATATGATAGAAGTCTAGTTTTATTAATATATAAATTTGACCATTAATGGATACAATGAAATCACTGCACTGCCGCTAGTCAGGATAATACATTTACTGATTATATTGAGTATAGTGATGGTATTGAACAGACAAGTGCAGCTAGTGATGTAACATAATCCCTGCATGAACCACATACCTCTACCTCTGTCACACAAGAATCAAGAGCTAAACTACACTTTATATAGTTACATATGTGTGTGTGTCGAGGGGGGTCCCACCTATAAAGGGTTTGGTTTCCACGTATATGAGGTGAAGGAGTTGTATGGGGTTCCGCCTAGTACCAGCAAAAGCAAAGGGGTTCCGTTAGTTGGAAAAGTTAAAGAACCACTGAGTTAGGACATGGTGTGGGGAGGTTTAAGATGGTTTTGGTTGGTTAGGACATGGTGTGGGGAGGTTTAAGATGGTTTTGGTTGGTTAGGACATGGTGTGGGGAGGTTTAAGATGGTTTTGGTTGGTTAGGACATGGTGTGGGGAGGCTTAAGATGGTTTTGTTAGGGTAGGACATGGTTTTTGTAGGTCAGGACATGGTTTGGGGAGGTTTTGGTAGGTTAGGACATTGTTTTGATAGGGTGGGCATGGTGCAGTAGTTTAAGAAGATTTTTGTAGAGTAGGACATGGTTTTGGTTGTTTAAGATGGTTTTCATAGTATTTGAGACATAGTTTTGATATGGTATGACATGGTTTTGGTAATATAAGATTTTTTTTTTTTATATATATAGTATTGAGACATGGTTTGGGCAAGGTAAGATGGTCGTGGTAGGTAGGGTACATCAAGTTAATAAGTAAGGTATTTATTGAAAGCATTGCCGTTTTGTAGCAGTGCTGCCAGATCCGGCTAAAATATAGGTCCCAGTATTTTGCCCCGGTCATTTCAGTACACAGTACTTTACCACGGTTATTTCCAGGTAGTTTGCCCAGGTTAGGTACCTGTGGTCTGCCCAGGTTAGGTCCCGGTAGTCTGCTATGGCCTAGGTTAGGTAAGATTAGGTAAGGTCAGACTAATTTCAAAATGCCGCATTTGAATATGCCCCATCTAGCGGAGGAAATGCCATAGAAGAAAATAGTCTCAGAATGGTCTAAATAAGTGGGTAATGAAGGTAGAAAAACCGTACGCGATAACGGCAATTTTTTCAGTATTTACCATAAGTAATATGGCGTAAGGATATATGACAGAGATATGGCAACAGATAGATAGATAAACAAACCAGCCTAATTATTAAGGTACTATAATTTATTGTGTGGTGTTGCGTTACCATGACTCCGGAAATCAGTACTGTCTATATTGCCATCCATCTATCGTCACCATGGCAACCTACTGAATTATATAACAGCTGTATTTATGCAGTGATTGTGAAACAACAAGGTTTGCCTTGCGTTGCTACCCAGGGTGAACAGACTCTAGGATACACAATACAGTTTATTGGTATTGGTAGTACACACAGTATAAGGTAATAGGCTGCCGTGCCGTAGTCGCTGCTGGAGAGTTGGAGGTTACTTTTGTACGGCAGCTAGGTGGTGTGGCAGACAGGACGACGTTGGGCAAGGACCTTCTACAAGTTCTACTGCTGGTGCTGGTGCTAGAGAGAGTCTGCAGGGCAGGACTGACCCCTTATATTTGGTTCAGGCTGACAGCTGCTGTCCCCCGGGAGCTTAGGGTCGAGGATTAGCGTACCTGGCCAGCTAAGAATAGACCCGGGATCTAGGAGTGGTATGCCTCTTGATATAGGAGTGGCCATATGTGTGTGACACATATAGTGTGGCCACTACAATGGTGACAAAGTCCTCAATTATAATAGCTGGCTGGAAACATCTTAGCCTATCGATTTTATTACTCCTAGACGCACAGAAACTTTTTATTGATTCAAGAAACTCATTATGAATCTGACAAGTCGTGGTCGATGCTTAGATATTTCAAGAAAGCCGCCCAAGCAAAAATAATGGGAGTAGCCAGACAAAGTTGCCACTGTTAGCGTTACCATGACAACCAAGGGACGCCACCCAGCAAGTCCAGCAGTACAACAACAACAACAACCTACCGGCAACACTCTCTGGAAGTTGGAACACACAGTGACTGAGTGACACATCCTTCTACTCCAGTACAACAACAACAACCTGCTGGAACATTTTTTGGAAGGTGGAACACACACCCCTCTACTCCAGTACAACAACAACAACCTGCTGGAACATTTTTTGGAAGGTGGAACACACACCCCTCTACTCCAGTACAACAACAACAACCTGCTGGAACACTTTCTGGAAGGTGGAACACACACCCCTCTACTCCAGTACAACAACAACCTGCTGGAACACTTTCTTAGGTGGAACACACACCCTTCTACTCCAGTACAACAACAACAACTTGCTGGAACACTCTCTGGAAGGTGAAACACACACCCTTCTACAGGCAGGCCACGCTACACAGAATATAAATAAACCCTCGTACTGTCACCAAGTTCTGTGGTGTCTTGAACAATATCAGAGGTGACCCAGTTAATTATTTTCACTGGTGAAGAACAAAGTGAAGATATTTTTTAGTGGACGAGAAAATATTTAGCCTAATCTTGTGTTGACTTGGGAATAAATCATAGGTGTCTGTTCATTGTTTTTCCTCGGGTTAGTGGTGAAGAACAAAGTGAAGATATTTTTGAGTGCATCAGAAAATTATTAGTCTACTCTTGTGTTGACAATAATTCATATCCCGGATAGAAGAGTCTCAGGCAGGCATGGATAGGCAGGAAGAAGACATACTTGAAGAGAAGGAAGAGGAAGAGAACATACTGGAGGAGGAGGAAGAGGAAAGGGAGGAGGAAAAAGAGGGTGAGAGTGAGGAAGGGAGCATATCTGGGGAAGACAACGATGGTGCTGGTGGAGATGATGACGGAGGCGGCGGCGGGGAAGACAACGGTGAAGAAGATGGTATTGGTGGTAGAGCTCAGTTACCATCACCACTGCCGTCACCGCCTCCTTCGCCCACCACTGCAGCAGCTACCAGCCAACAGCAAACTCCTGCAATATCAGGTGGGTGGGTCTCTCTCTCTCTCTCTCAGATGTGACGACACGACATGACTTTTGACGCCCACTATACTGTATTTGTAATCTATTGCCTGGTGAAGTATATTAACATAATCACGTATGTCTGAGGTAGGATAAGCATCTTTGTAATAGGTTTACTGGTATGTTTAATGATTCCAAACTTCAGTAACAACTCCTGGATAGCCTACTTATTATTATGGCTCTTGAATATGCAGTACTGTACTTCCTTCACCCTTAATTAATACCAAAAGTCTATACCTACTAGTGTATCTATATATCAACACACACACACACCCTTCTGCCACCACTACTACTACTACAGGAGAAGGTGAAGGTGACGCTGCTGGTGGTGGTGGTGGACCGTCGTGGGCCTCTGTACTGAAGACACTAGGGCCAGACCATCCACTGCTGAGACGCTTCCAGGACGCCAAGAAACGCCATCTGGAGGAGGAGAAAAGCCAACTACAACTCAGACTCAGACAATTGGTGAGTGTGTGAGTGAGGATGAGGGGAAGGGGGTCTTGTTTATTTTTTTTTTTATCAATATTTACCTAATCTTTCCTTTATAAATCTTCTTGTTTGTTTCACTCGAGTTTCAGGACCATTGTTAATCTTTCCTTCATAACTCTTCTTGTTTGTTTCGCTCGAGTTTCGTGACTAATGCTAATCTTTCCTTCATAAATCTTCTTGTTTGTTTCACTCGAGTTTCAGGACCATTGCTAATCTTTCCTTCATAAATCTTCTTGTTTGTTTCACTCGAGTTTCATAATCAATATTCTAGTCAGTTTCTCCTGCATAAATCTTATTGTTTTACTCGAGTTTTCGTGGTCAATATAATCCTAATCTTTCATATTATAAATTTAACCCCTAAGTCGATTATCAAAACCTGCAGTAGTTTCGCCAATTTTTCTTGCATGTACTGTATTTTTGTATTCGAGTTACAAGATCAATATTCTAGTCAGGCTTATTAACCATCGAAATCTTACCTTTGTATTCGAGTTTCAGAGGTCTAATATTATCGTCAATTATTTCTATATAAATCATATTGTTTTATCGAGTTTCAGTATCAGTAATTTCTTCAGTCGTTAATTAACTAGTTATAAAATTAAGATAATTATTTTCGTCAATCTCTCGTGTAAATTTTACTCTTATGTAAAAAGCAAATGGATGAAGTTATGATTATCGACTTTGAAGATCAATATTCTTGCTAATCTTTTCTTTATATATCTTGCTATGGTACTCGAGTTGCACCTTACTTGCAAGTTGAATATTCTTGTCAACATTTCTTACATAAATCTTACTGTTGTATCGAGTTGCAAGGTCAATATTCACTTCAAAATTTATGTATAAATCTTACCCTTATAATAAGTAAATTGCACGTGTTTTTACCTAGGTTCAAGATTTCTTAATTCAGTCAGTCTTTACTATAAGTGGAATGCATGAGTGTATAGTGTTTGACATATATAAATATTATACTAATGTTACCATCATCTTGGCATAATACCAGTGTTACCATATATATACCAGAGCAGTGTTAGGGTAAAGGAACAATACGTGTGATTACTGGTGTATTCTGGTGATTCTGTCCTGTTGATCCGAGACACAATATGAATCTCTACCAAGTGAATTGATTCGGGAGGAGTGATGGTGGGATGCGAAGTTGATAAAGATCATACCTATGTACAGTCACGAACACTAATAAGTATCCAGCAGCTGGTGTGCTTGGAATACCTAGAGACAGTAAATAAATGCACAATAACATCTCCATTGTACAGTCACAAGCACTAATAAGCATTCAGGTGTGCTTGGAATACCTAGAGACAGTATATAAATACACAATAAGATCTCCATTGGAATTATTTCGTTGGTGAATTGGAGGACTGTTCAAAGCTTTAACCTCAGCTGTATATTTATTAGTGCTGGTGACTGTATTTACCTTATGACTAAAATAATGGTTGTCATTTCCTTCATCCCCATTCTTAATTACACATTTTTACATATATACCAGTGTAATAAGGGTAACTAATTAATTGTATATCCTTTCCTTTACCTCCCTCCCCCCAACACACACACAGTGACAACAAAATATATACATAATATATACCCACAAGTGATTAATTAATATGTTTGTGCTTTCTATCACCCCCACAATAAACCTAACCTAACCTGACACCCCACGACAACAAACCTAACCTAACCTAACCTGACAAACCACAAAGCCTTACCCACCCCACAACAAACCTAACCCAACAGCCCCATAACAACAAAACAAACCCAACCTAACCTAACAATAAACCCAACCCAACCTAACCTAACCTAACCTAACAGCCCCACAACAAACCCAACCCAACTTATCTTAACCTAACCTAACCTAACAACCCAGCCCACAACAAACCTAACCCAGCCTAACCTTAACCTAACCTAACCTAACCTAACAATAAACCCAACCTAACCTAACCTAACAACCCAGCCCACAACAAACCTAACCCAGCCTAACCTTAACCTAACCTAACCTAACCTAACAATAAACCCAACCCAACCTAACCTAACCTAACCTAACAACCCAGCCCACAACAAACCTAACCCAGCCTAACCTTAACCTAACCTAACCTAACAGCCCCACAACAAACCTAACCCAGCCTAACCTAACCTAACAGCCCCACAACAAACCTAACCCAGCCTAACCTTAACCTAACAGCCCACGAGTACCTAATTATATGTTTATCTTTTCCTTCACACACACACAGCGACAACAAGCCCATGACCTACAGACAGAGAATGTTGGTCTGGGCTCTCAGCTATTTGATGTCCAACAAGCCGTCACCAGGGCACAGGTATGTATGTATGTATGTATTACCATGGGCCCTATGTATTCTATGGACCCTGTGTATTACTATTAACACCACGACTCGTCATATTATTATTATTATTTTTATTAACACTACGACTGTCACCATTTGTATTATTATTATTATTATTATTATTATTATTTTTACGTCTGTCACTATATTATTATTATTATTATTAACATTACGAATTCTGTCACCATTTGTATTATTATTATTATTATTATTATTATTATTATTATGATGCTACCTACCATTATCATCATCATAACCACTACCACCACTATCATTATAATCACCACCAATATAATATTACCACTACTACTACTACTACCACCAATACTACCGTCACTACAATACTACTACTACTACTACTACCACCAATACTACTACTACTACTACTACTACTACTACTACAACTATTATTACTACTACTACTACTACAACTATTATTACTACTACTACTACTACAACTATTATTACTACTACTACTACTACAACTATTATTACTACTACTACTACTACAACTATTATTACTACTACTACTACTACAACTATTATTACTACTACTACTACCACCAATACTACCGTCACTACTACTACTACTACTACTCCCACCTTCATTATCATCAAATACTACAACCACTACCATCAACACTACCGACACTACTACTACTACCACTACCATTATCTGGACCGCCACTACCATTACCACTATTATTGTCACCACTATCATCAAATACTACCATCACCACTAACACTACTACTGTCACCATACGTACTACCATTAATATTACTATCATCACCACTACCACGATCATCATCATCACCATTATACTGTCACCATCATTATTATTATTATTATTATTATTATTATTATTATTGTCTAAACGTATCTTAAAATTGCCTCAGAATTGTTATTATCCTCTTGTATGTAAAGTATTTATATATATACTTAATTAGATAGTATACATTTGGTACATTAGAGTTCCTATATTCCTCCAAAGTATGCCAGGAAACGGGACCATATTAATTATTAAAAAAAAAAAAAAAAAAAAAAAAATAATAATAATAATAATGGTGGGTTGTTGTTGCTTGGAATATGATGTAGGAATTTAGTGCTCCTGCAGATTTACCAACACTGTAGGCTACTGTCTGTCTGTCTGTCTGTCCCCTTGAGCACTGTGTTAATGAATGAAGGACACTAACTTATAACTTTTCATTCGTCCCCATTCCTTCCGCTACCCTTTCCCCTCCCCTCCCCCTTGTTGCTCTGTGTGTGTGTGTGTGTATATCCTCTTCTGCATCTGTCTTCTTTCTTACACCTGTTCCTCTATCTCCCTTCGCTGTTCTGTGTGTGTGTGTGTGTGTATCCTCTTCTGCATCTGTCTTCTTTCTTACACCTGTTCCTCTGTCTCCCCTCGCTGCTGTGTGTGTGTGTGTGTGTATCCTCTTCTACATCTGTCTTCTTTCTTACACCTGTTCCTCTGTCTCCCCTCGCTGCTGTGTGTGTGTGTGTGTGTGTGTTCCTCTGACTCTCTAATCTCTCCTACACACCCTCACCAACACACAGGTCAATCTAGACAAGGTGAAGAGCGAACGTTGTCGAAACCGTGAAGCAGTGACAGCGGCCGAGGAAGGACTGAGGCAAGCGAGGCAGGAAGAGAGGTCCCTACTGGCCACCCTCAACGCTGCCCAGAAACACGGTAAGTCGGTCAGAGAGAGAGAGGGGAAGATAGTTATAGTTGGTGGGTCTTTCTACTGCCAAAATAGCTTCTCTCTCTCTCTCTCTCTCTCTCTCTCTCTCTCTCTCTCTCTCTCTCTCTCTCTGTGTGTTTGTAAAAGATTGTACCTTACGAACCAATATTACAGAAAAGGAAATGAATAAAAGAAAGTGAGTAAGGTAAGAAAATAATTAAAGGGAAGTAAGTGAATGGAAGTGAGTACATCTTACGAATTAAAGTGAACCAAATGAGTGAATCTAACGAACCAATAATACAGAGAGAGAAGTGAATGAAAGTGAAACAAAGGAGTGAATTTTATGAAGGAAAGTGAATAAAAATAAATAAATCTTATAAATTAAAAGTGAATAAAAATAACTGAACCTTAATTAATAATCTCCTACTAATATTTCAACAGAGAGGGAGGTGAAGTTGGAAGTGGAGCGTGTGGGTAACCGAGTGTCAGTAGTCAGGACAGCCAAGGAGAGGAGTGATGGTGATGTTACAACTCTCTCTCGTATACTTCACAACACTGCTTGGGACAGAGCTAACTTGGAGAAGGATAAGATGATGCAGGTAAAAGGAAGAAAGGATTGTGTGTGTGTGTGTGTGTCTCTCTTATATA
>JAWQEG010002920.1:10000-25000 GCA_033782935.1 Petrolisthes cinctipes | reverse complement strand
AGGTGTTGACAGCACAATTGAAAGTGTCTGTACTGTACATACATATTTCGTTTGTTTTCTTTTTTGTTGTGAGTTGCGTATAGTGAGTGGCCTGAATATAGAAGTTTTGTAGGCATTTAATTTGTTTTGCTTTTGTTGTTACCTTATAAGTGTAGTTCAAACTGCAACGAAGAAGAAGTTTTGTATTCATTTCGTATTTATATATCTTTATCTTTTTATTTTTTACGTTTCTGTGTACAGGAGGATGAGTTGGTTGAGAAGGAGAGAGGGGCAGCAGCGTGGGCCCTCAAGTCCTGGGAAGCGAGGGCAGCAGTACAGACACACACAGCATCACACGAAGCCATCAATGCACTGGTATCACGACTACACAATGACGTCACGAGGTATGTCTATCACACACACACACACACACATTTTTTTTTTTTATTATTATTATTCATTGCGCCTTGGCATCAATCAACAGGCAGACAACAATTCATAAGGGTAGGTGGGACCCATGAAAATCCAATGACTACACACACATACATACACACACACACACATAGATATTCTAGCATGTGGAAGTGGTGTGATCCAAAGTTTTGCCACCCCCTTGGCTGACAGGAAGGTGAAGTCATGTGTTAAAGATAGGCTGGACGATCAGACAAACTGGTGTATTGAGTTGATAAAGAGACAGGCTGAGGTTCACTTACCACTTACCACAAACCCGAAGTGAACCTCACCTTGTCTCCTTACCAACTCAGTACACCAGTTTATAAAATCATCCAGCCTAATTTTATCACTGACTTCGACCTCCTGCCAGCCAAAGGGGATGGCAAAATTTGGATCGTAACTGTACAGCCATGGGTGATAAGTGGTGGACCAGGGTCCAGGGAGTGTTGGAGAGTAACTGAACAGAGTTCCAACAAATTAATTTTCCAAACCATTCTCAACGTTGAGAGAGGTTTAGAAGACTCACTTTTTCGAACTCTGTTCAGTTGCCCTCCAACACTCCTTGGACCCTGGTCCACCACTATCACCCATGGCTGTACAGTCACGATCAAATAACCACTAATATTTTCATTCCTTCCATCATGCAATAAATAAATCAGTATCATATCAAAATATAATCATACAACAGCACCTTATGTCAACTCAACCACTCAATTATTATTATTATGAGGTGCTGCAAAATCATACACGTGTTGTTCTTTATTACCAAGATATTTACTACTATGGAAGGAAAGTGTTGGTGGATATTTGGTTGTGGCTTTGGAGGGAGAAGTGTGGAGTAGTGTAGGATGAATGTAGAGAATAATAAACATGTTGTGTTCTATATTGTAGTAGTGTGGTGTGATGTGGTATAGTGTTGGCTGGGAAGAAATAAAACTAACATATGGTTGTGTTGTGGTGGTATAGAATGAAAGGAAAGGTGTGGTATGGAAGGGGTTGTAGGGAGTGGTGTGGAAGGGGTTGGAGGGAGTGGTGTGGTATGGAAGGGGTTGTAGGGAGTGGTGTGGAAGGGGTTGGAGGGAGTGGTGTGGTATGGAAGGGGTTGTAGGGAGTGGTGTGGAAGGGGTTGGAGGGAGTGGTGTGGTATGGAAGGGGATGGAGGGAGTGGTGTGGTGTGGAAGGGGTTGGAGGGAGTGGTGTGGTATGGAAGGGGTTGGAGGGAGTGGTATGGAAGGGGTTGGAGGGAGTGGTGTGGTATGGAAGGGGTTGGAGGGAGTGGTGTGGTGTGGAAGGGGATGGAGGGAGTGGTGTGGAAGGGGTTGGAGGGAGTGGTGTGGTATGGAAGGGGTTGGAGGGAGTGGTGTGGAAGGGGTTGGAGGGAGTGGTGTGGTATGGAAGGGGTTGGAGGGAGTGGTGTGGTGTGGAAGGGGTTGGAGGGAGTGGTGTGGTATGGAAGGGGTTGGAGGGAGTGGTGTGGAAGGGGTTGGAGGGAGTGGTGTGGTGTGGAAGGGGTTGGAGGGAGTGGTGTGGTATGGGTTGTAGGGAGTGGTATGGAAGGGGTTGGAGGGAGTGGTGTGGTGTGGAAGGGGTTGGAGGGAGTGGTGTGGTGTGGAAGGGGTTGGAGGGGTTGGAAGGAAAGGTGTGATGTGGAGAGGTGTAGTGTGGTGTGGTGTAAAGAGGTGTGGTGTAGTGTAGTGTGAAGAGGTGTGGTGTGATGTGGAGAAGTATGGTGTGGTGTGGTGTAAAGAGGTGTGGAGAGGTGTAGTGTAGTGTAGTGTTGAGAGGTGTGGTGTGATGTGGTGAAGCATGGTGTAATGTGATGAGGTGTGATGTGGTGTAGTGTTGAGAGGTGTGGTGTGATGTGGAGAAGTATGGTGTAGTGTAAAGAGGTGTAGTGTGGTGTGGTGTAGTGTAGTGTGAAGAGGTGTGGAGAAGTGTGGTGTAGTGTAGGCTATGGATGGAAATAATACAAAGATATGTTATTGTGTTTTTATGGTACAATGCAGGTTGGAAGGAGAACTCAAGAGGAGCCAAAATCAAGTAAACACCAACCAAAGCAACACAGACAAACTCAACAAACAATTGGCCAAGGTTCTACAACTGACGGGGGTAAGGAAGGACAAGGCAGGACAGGGCAGGGTAGGGAAGGGCAGGGAAGGGCAGGGAAAGGTAGAGAAGGACAGGGAAGGGTAGGGAAGGGTAGGATAGGATAGGATAGGGTAGGGAAGGGTAGGGTAGGGAAGGGTAGGATAGAGAAGGACAGGGAAGGGAAGGGTAGGATAGGATAGGATAGGGAAGGGTAGGGCAGGGTAGGTAAGGGTAAGACAGGGCAGGGAAGAGCAGGGAAGGGTAGGATAGGATAGGATAGGACAGGGAAGGGAAGAGCAGGGAAGGGTAGGATAGGATAGGATAGGGAAGGGTAGGGCAGGGCAGGGTAGGTAAGGGTAAGACAGGGCAGGGAAGAGCAGGGAAGGGTAGGATAGGATAGGATAGGACAGGGAAGGGAAGAGCAGGGAAGGGTAGGATAGGATAGGATAGGGAAGGGTAGGGCAGGGTAGGTAAGGGTAAGGCAGGGAAGGACAAGGGAAGGGCAGGGCAAGGCAGGGAAGGGTAGGATAGGATAGGGCAGGACAAGGCAAAGACAGGCATGAGTTGTAGGAGGTGTATATTTAGGCGTTGTTGATGACTACTACATGCAGCTCTCACTCATTTTCGCATCTGTGAGTCTCACTCTTCCAAGTAAAGTACGAGAGACGACAGGACTTTAACATGTCACTGTATTGTACACAGTGTATATACCCATAGTGTATAATACTCATATGAGTATATACACTATGGTACTGTACAGTCGGCGGCAGAAGTCGTGTCGCCTCACCTGCTTCACCGAGACGCACAGTGTTCATGGACTCGAGAAATACGCACGTTTTCTACACCTAATAATCTCAAGTCTATGAACATTGCGTGCCTCGGTGAAGCAAGTGAGGCGACAGGACTTTTGCCGCCGACTGTACACTCGCAATCCAAAATATGTATCCAGGCTTGCTTCGAATAGCCTGATTGAGTATTAAGCGAGCTCAAGCAAATATGAAATAGGAGGATAAGCTTTGTAATTGGTTCACTAGTATGTTAAATGATTCGAAACTTCAACAAGACCAGGATATAAATATTAGATTGCGAGTGTACTGTACCCTGGTATTGTGGTGTGTGTTGTGTGTTATGGTGACTATACAAGATGATGTACTTATAGTGAGGCTTTCTGTGACGGTGGTGCCTTTGATGTATCCCTCCCCACAACCTCCTCCTCCTTCTTCCACCTTCAGGATAGCGAGGCCCCACCAGGAGAGCGTGAGGAGAGGCGACTACGACTACTGCTACGAGATAAAGAGGAGGAGAAACGAGTAGTAGAGGAGGAGGCACTGACGGTACAACGAACACTACTAGAAGCCAAGGCAGCTCGGGACGCACTCACTCACCTCACTACACGACTACAACAAGGTCAGAACACGTCACGTCGGGTTACTCTCACGTCAAGAACTTCACATTTTTTCTATAACGACTAACTCTGACGTGAATAACTTTACATTTTTTCTATAACGACTAACTCTTACGTGAATAACTTTACTTTTTTTCTATAACGACTAACTCTTACGTGAATAACTTTACATTTTTTCTGTAAGGACTAACTCTTACGTGAATAACTTTAACATTTTTTCTATAACGACTAACTCTTACGTGAATAACTTTACATTTTTTCTGTAAGGACTAACTCTTACGTGAATAACTTTAACATTTTTTCTATAAGGACTAACTCTGACGTGAATAACTTTACATTTTTTCTATAAGGACTAACTCTTACGTGAATAACTACATTTTCTCTCTAACGACTAACGATTAATGATATAATTATGTAACATTTATTAGTCTTTTATGTCTGTATGTCACGTGTAGTTACTCGTACGTGAATAACTTTGCACTTTCTCTGTAACTAAAGATAAACGATTTAATAATTATGTAACGTTTGGTCTTTTATTCCTGTATTTTAATTATTTTTAAGTCGCGTGTGGTTACTATAACGTGAATAACTTTGCACTTTCTCTGTAACTAGCTATATAATTATGTAACGTTGTTTCGTCTTTCATGCTATCACTATACATCTAATTTACTACTTCTGTGTCTGTATTTTGTAACTATATATAAGTGACCTCAACCACACAAAAACTCCACCTAGGTCATTGGGTTAATTAATCTCACGTGACGAATTTTACACTTGTTCTGTAACTTGATATTCTCGTTTGACTGTACAGAGGTGGGGGTGTTGAGGGGGCGGGAGGCGAGGGTGGAGGGTGGCGTGGAGCGTGAGCGTGGAGCCCTGAAGGAGGTGGAGCGTCAGAGGGAGAGACTACAGGGCGCCGTAACCACCTTAGACACCAGACTACACCAGGAGAAACAACACAGGGACGCCACTTCAAGGGAGGCGGACACTGCACACACTAAAATTATGGCCAGACTACAGGTACGTTAGGTTAGGTTAGGTTAGGGTATGTACAGTTGGCCACATGAATTCTTACACACGCTATTGTTGTTTTCGAGGATTTACAACATATAGAAAATGGCCAGAGTACAGGTAGGTTAGGTTACTTTTCCGATTTGAGTTTGAGGCACTAACTATAAGGCCACCCGAACGTCGTAAAACACCCTCAATTTCCTCATTTCACTCCCTCTGTGGCTGGATACCAGTTTGGAAGTCGTGACGTGTGTGTGTGAGTAGCAGCAAGGTCGGGTGTATCTCGATCTTGTGTAGCAGTTGACTTGGGCCACGGTAATGGGTTTGATGAAGCCTATGTCCAGTGTCGGAACATTAAAAAAAAAAAAAAAAGTTAGGGTATGTACAGTACAGTTGGCCACATGAATTAGTACACACGTTGGTTTTGTTTACGAAGGTTTACAACACATATAAAATGACCAGACTACAGGTAGGTTATAGTTTAGGGTATGTATGTATGTATATAGGACGTACAGTTGGCCACAGGAATTCTTACACAGACTATAATATGTAAAGAGAGGATCATTATTCTTAAAGTACAGCAATGAATGGTCTACCAAGTGACTCATTAATTGCAGAACAACAAACCTAATGACTGCACTGTTGACCACAAGAATTCGTACACACACTTGTTGTTTTTGAGGGTTTACAACATATTGAAAATGTAAGACTATGTAACTGCAATGCAACATTATTATTATTAGGGTTGTTGTTTTGGTAATCACTCATGAGTCACTTGGTAAACCATTCAAAGAAGAGAGAGAAAATAGGGACAGAAGAGAGAGAGAGAAAAAAAGGGTTAAAGAAGATAGATAAAATAAGGATAGAAGATAGAGAGAGAAAAGTGGATAGATAAAAAAAAAAGAGGAACAAGGAGAAAGGAGAGATAAAAGGGATAGAGGAAGGAGAGAGAAAAATGGGATAGAAGAGGAGAGAGAAAAATGGGATAGTGAGATCAATCATAAGACTACTGTGTATTAAGACACCCCGTGATGTAGTCCAGAAAATTGGAGGCTATAGTGAGTCCTTCAATTACTGCCACGAAACACCACCTGCATTGAAGGAGTTTGTTTTATGGCATAGTTAGGATGAATCTGAAGCCACCACCAAGTCTCATCCATCATACACAATCATAGGGTCCTTAAGGGGAGATTCTCTTGTTGGTGAATTGGATGGTCTGTGATTCCTTCAAACTATGCGACAAAACAGATCCACTATTATTTGTACCATTGAGCGAGTAACAAGAAAGCGCGGGAAAGTATACCAATAACAACAACAACAACAAGAAAACGCAGGAAAGCGAGTGAGTAACCACAAGAAAGCTCAAAGGAAAGTGAATAAGTAGGCACATTCACCAGCACTAATAAGTATACAGCTTTGGGTTGAAGCTTTGAACAGTCCACCACCAATTCACCAACCAAGTAATTCCAATGGAGATGTTATTATTGTGTATTTATTTACGGTCTCTATCTAGGTATTCCAAGCACACCTGTATACTTATTAGTGCTCGTGACTGTACACTACAAGAAGGCGCGGGAAAGGGAATGAGTAACAGAAAAGCGCGGGTAAGTGAGTAACAAGAATGCGCGGGAAAGTAAGTAACAAGGAAGCACAGGAAAGGGAGTGAGTAACAGAAATGCGCGGGAAAATGAATGAGTAACAAGAAAGCGCGGGAAAATGAATAACAAAAAAGCGCGGGAAAATGAATGAGTAATAAGAAAGCGCGGGAAAATGAATAACAGAAAAGCGCGGGAAAATGAATGAGTAACAAGAAAGTGCGGGAAAATGAATGAGTAACAAGAAAGCTGTGGAAAGTGAGTGAGTAACAAGAAATGCGCGGGGAAATGAATATATAATGAGTACGTACAATTGCCAGCACTTATAACTGGTACACGATAAGAGGATTAACAGCTCTGAATGTACCAGTTATAAGTGCCGGCAACTGTACACTCACTCCAAGCAGCAGCAGCAAGTACAGCAGCAGCGGATCAATACAGCAGCGAGAGGAGGAGAACCGTGTACAGCATATGTCGTAGTACATATCAACAGCAACACATAGCCCTCCTTCACTCCCTCCCTTCCTCACACACACACACACACACACACACACACACACACACTATACCAGTTCACTCCGGTTGTTTGGTTAGTTTGTATGTATGTATGTATGTACAGTTGGCCACACATGAATCTGGTACGCCTCGCTACTTGTGAGATACCTACAACTGCAAGGAAAGTGAGCAAAAGTTATTATAGTTTGTTGACAAGCAGACAGACAGTAATAATATTTTACTGTCTGCCTGTCAACAAACAAACTACATCTTTTTTCACTTAACTTTCTATTGTAACCACCTCACAAGTAACGAGCCATACCAGCTTCATGTGAGGCCAACTGTACATTCACACGCCAAAGTCAGTTGTGTGTGTATGTAGGCTAAGGACCGTCATATGCTAAAAATATTCCTTCGTGTTCCTTCCTTTCCCTGAGTGTCGACATATTTTGTTTTTCTATCTCGTGGTAATTTTAAGGAATAATAGAATATATTTGTTGTACAGTCACGAGCACTAATAAGTATTCAGGTGTGCTCGAATTCGTAGAAACAGTAAATAAATGCACAATAAGATCTCCATTGTACAGTCATCAGCACTAATAAGTATTCAGGTGTGCTCGAATTCGTAGAAACAGTAAATAAATGCACAATAAGATCTCCATTGTACAGTCATCAGCACTAATAAGTATTCAGGTGTGCTCGAATTCGTAGAAACAGTAAATAAATGCACAATAAGATCTCCATTGTACAGTCATCAGCACTAATAAGTATTCAGGTGTGCTCGAATTCGTAGAGACAGTAAATAAATGCACAATAAGATCTCCATTGTACAGTCATCAGCACTAATAAGTATTCAGGTGTGCTTGGAATGTAAATAAATGCACAATAACATCTCCATTGGAATGACTTCGTTGGTGGTGGACTGTTCAAAGCTTCAACCAAAGCTGTATACTTATTAGTGCTCGTGTCTGTACATTAGAGAAACCCTGTGATGTAGTCAGAAAATTGGAGGTAAATGAATGAGTCCTTCAAATATTGCCACGAAACATTCTGACACACACAAATAAATATATGGAAGGAGCTTCTTTCGTGGCATAGTCAGGAGGATTCAGAAGTCTCCAGTTTCCATTTATATTTATTGAGGCTATTATAATGAATGATCCGGGGGTTGTGATAGTCTCTCTCTCTCTCTCTCTCTCTCTCTCTCTCTCTCTCTCTCTCTCTCTCACATAATACGCAGCACAAAGTATAAATATTGCCTATTCTCTCTCTCTCTCTCTCTCTCTCTCTCTCTCTCACATAATACGCAGCACACAGTATAAATATTGCCTATTTCTCTCTCTCTCTCTCTCTCATACAGCCATTCCCTTTCCTCTTATTCATTGTCCCTTCTTTCCTTCGTGTTTGCTGTCCCTCCTCTCCATCACCAAGGCAAAAAAGATATATAATTATTTTTGCCTAATTGTCTATCACCTTCTCCTTCATCCTACCATCCATACCTTACAGCAGTCTCCTCCACTGCCTCGTTCATCACTCAGTGTTGCCAATGTGTCTACCCTACGAGATGTGAACCGCCAGTATCCACTCTCTTATTACACTAAACGCTTGCCAGTATGAATTTAGGGGAGGGTGCTGGGGGATGGGATGGTGTGGGGTGTAGGGATGTGGGTGGTGAGGTGGTGGTGTAGGGAAGCAAAGTGTGGGGGATTGTAGAGGGGGAGGGAGGGGGGAGGGTAGTGAAAGCAATATTACAACACTAACATATAAATTAATGGTATACTTACAATTGCAAAAACAAACATACCCGGTATCTTTTTTAACACAACATTGTGATGGAATGGAGAACCTCTTGTCATTGTGTGTGTATTCAGTAGCCTACTATACATTCTTATTACGTCAATAGTCACGTTGGTCAGGTAGTGAGATACAAGTTATTAGCCTCAGTTGTTGTCCGTCTTTATAAATGTTCAGTATCGGCCAGTTGAAACCAACACATCGTACAGTTATTGTTAATACATGTTCTGCATGATAAAGTTACTTATAGTTTCCTTACGTAAAGTATAATATCTCGAGTGTAAAGTTTAAGTATGTACAGTACTATTGGTCACAAGAATTGGTACACAAGCTGTTGTTGTTTTCCTGGCTTTATAACATATAGAAAATGTAAGACTACGTATCTGCAATACAACATTATTATTATTATTATTATTAGGTTTGTTGTTTTGTAATGTAAGACTACGTATCTGCAATACAACATTATTATTATTAGGTTTGTTGTTTTGTGATGTAAGACTACGTAACTGCAATACAACATTATTATTATTATTATTATTATTATTAGGTTTGTTGTTTTGTAATGTAAGACTACGTAACTGCAATACAACATTATTATTATTATTATTGGGTTTGTTGTTTTGTAATATAAGACTACGTAACAGCAACACAACATTATTATTATTATTATTATTATTATTATTAGGTTTGTTGTTTTGTAATGTAAGACTACGTAACTGCAATACAACATTATTATTATTATTATTATTATTATTAGGTGTTGTTTTGTAATTTAACACTATGTACCATACCTACAATACAACATCGTTATTATTAGTCACTAGGTAGACCATTCATTGCAGCACTTCCACAATAATGAATGACCTCTCTTTCCATATAGCTTGTGTAAGAATTCATGTGGCCAACTGTGTACTTAACTGTGTAAATATTAATATATATTTGTGTTGGGGTTGCATTAGGATACATAAACACTAAATAAATAAAATAATAATAATAATAATAATAATAATAATAATAATAATAATAATAATGATGATGATTACATTACTACTACTACTACTACTACTAATAATAATAATAATAATAATAATAATAATAATAATAATAATGATATTACTACTACTACTACTACTACTACTACTACTACTACTACTAATAATAATAATAATAATAATAATAATAATAATAATAATAATGATATTACTACTACTACTACTACTACTACTAATAATAATAATAATACACTTTTGGTACATTGGAGTGCCTTGATTCCTCCAAAGTATGCCAGGAAACAGATGAACAATTATAATGGTGGTATGTTGTTGCTTGGAATAGGAATCATGCAATTACTCCAGATTAACCACCAATTAACACACACTCAACTACCCTATACCTCATTAATTAATTAGACTGTCTTGTTGGTAAATTGGAAGGCTACTGATTTCTCCTAACTATGACTGAAAACAGAAAATGGTAATTGTAGTTGAGCATCTGTTGTTTCGTGGCATAGTTATTTGGAGGAATCAGAAACCTTAAAATTCACCAACAACAACAACAAAAGAATCTCTCTTTGAACTAACTCTCTCTCTCTCTCTCTGACACACACACACACACACACACACACTCTCTCTCTGACATACACACACACACACACACTCTCTCTCTCTCTGACATACACACACACACTCTCTCTCTCTCTCTGACATACTCACACACTCACACACACACACTCTCTCTCTCTCTGACATACACACACACATACACACACTCTCTCGCTCTCTCTCTTACACACACATTAACCCCGTCAGGAACTAGAGCGGGCGGCGGTGACGAAGGAGAGTGAGAGGGAGAGACTGGAGGAGAGGCGTGTGGAGGTGGAGGGTTCGCTGCTGGAGGCGACGAGGGAGAGGGCCCAGTGGGAGAGACACCTAGAGGAACTGAAGGAGGCCAGGGATGCCATCAGGAAGGACACCGGTGACCAGGGCGAACTGCATGCCATGAAGACCGAGATTACACGCATGCAGGTCAGGTCAGGTCAGGTCAGGGCATGGGAGGTGAGGTTAGGTGGGGTAAAGTCTGGTTAGGTCAGCTCAGGTCAGATTAGGTCAGGGCATGGAAGGTGAGGTTAAGTAGGGTGAAGTCTGGTTAGGTCAGCTCAGATCAGATTAGGTCAGGGCATGGGAGGTGAGGTTAGGTGGGGTAAAGTCTGGTTAGGTCAGCTCAGATCAGATTAGGTCAGGGCATGGGAAGTGAGGTTAGGTGGGGTAAAGTCTGGTTAGGTCAGGTCAGGTCAGGACATGGGAGGTGAGGTTAGGTGAGGTGAAGTCTGGTTAGGTCAGCTCGGTTCAGATTAGGTCAGGGCATGGGAGGTGAGGTTAAGTCTGGTTAGGTCAGGTCAGTTCAATATGGAAGGAGCTTGTTTCGTGGCATGGTCAGGAGGAATCAGAAGCCTCCAATTTTCATACACGATCACAGGGTCCTTTAGTTGGTAATTAAGGGAAGATATATACTTTAGTTGGTAAATTGGAAGGTCCCTGATTCCTCCAAACTATGCCACGAAACAAAGCCCCTACTAGTACATTTGAAGGCGTTTGTTTTCTGGCATAGTTTGGAGGAATCAGTAGCCTTCCAATTTACCATAACAAGAGAATCTCCCCTTAATTAAAATGTGGTTGATATATATATAATTTTATACAGTATATATTACATTATGCTATATATGTTTTGTTACACTATCCCATATTATGTTACGTTATGTTTTAAGATGCTATGTCATGTTATTATATTGTGCTATGCTACTGACGATGGTGTGTGTGTGTGTGTGTGTGTGTAGGCAAGATGGCGGAGTCTGGAGGCGACACAGAAGGAGTTGTCAGGTCGTCTTGAACAGAGTGTGGGTGTGGAGGGAGCCCTGAAGACACGAACCCAGGCCATGGTTACCAGACTACGACAAGACCCCAACGCAGCCAAGGCCACTAGGGTCATGCACCAGGATATACTCAGGCGTAAACTCACTAAGGGAAGGAAGGTGAGTATTTCCCGCCAATTTTATACCAAGGAAAGAAGGTGAGGATTTGGCGCCAACTTCAAATTTCCCGCCAACTTTATACCAAGGAAGGAAGGTGAGTACTTCCCGCCAACTTCACAATTTGGCGCCAATTTTATATATCAAGGAAAAAAGGTAAGTATTTGGCGCCAACTTCACAATTTCCCGCCAACTTTATACCAAGGAAAGAAGGTTAGCATTTGGCGCCAACTTTATACCAAGGAAAAAAGGTGAGTATTTGGCGCCAACTTCACAATTTGGCGCCAATTTTATATATCAAGGAAAGAAGGTGAGCATTTGGCGCCAACTTCACAATTTGGCGCCAATTTTATATACCAAGGAAAGAAGGTGAGGATTTGGCGCCAACTTAACAATTTCCCGCCAACTTTATACCAAGGAAAGAAGGTGAGTATTTGGCGCCAACTTCACAATTTGGCGCCAACTTTATACCAAGGAAAGAAGGTGAGTATTTGGCGCCAACTTCACAATTTGGCGCCAATTTTATATATCAAGGAAAGGAGGTGAGGATTTCCCGCCAATTATATACCAAGGAAAGAAGGTGAGGATTTCCCGCCAACTAACCAATTTCCCGCCAACTGTTCTAAGGAAAGTGTAAATATTTAGCCTTAACCGATCAAGGGAAAGAAGATGAGATTTTTTTTAGCGTCAACTGATCAAAGGAAAAGACGGTGTGTACAATATTTAGCGCCAAGTAATATCAGTCCAAAGGGAAGAAGATGAATTATTCTATGCTCCTATAATATAAAGTACAGTACACTCGTGATAAGTAATTTCTGACCAGAGTATGAGGAGGAGAAAGTTTTGAATCGCCTGGTATTGTTCATTTCCCCACCCAGTACGTACACCTATAGAGGCAGAGTTCGAATGTAGGGTATGTGTGGCAAGGTAAATATAGTAAATAAAATTGATGTGTGGTGCCTGCCGTTCGTCTTTTGTCAGGGATTTCGTGTCATGAGTGTACAGTTGGACACATGAATGGGTGGTACAGCCCAAGTGAAAGATGGTCAATTTCTCCCAATATCAAGTTCCTTAGTGCCAAATAGGAGACATCAGGGGCAGAAGTCAGTATTGAGGATGGTAATAAGAAGCAAGTACCTGATAATAATAGACACTGGTTACTCAAATGGGACAATGAAGATGGTAATAAAAAGCAAGTACCTTATAATAGACACTGGTTACTCAAATGGGACAATGAAGATGGTAATAAAAAGCAAGTACCTGATAATAGACACTGGTTACTCAAATGGGACAATGAAGATGGTAATAAAAAGCAAGTACCTGATAATAGACACTGGTGGTTACTCAAATGGGACAAGTATCTTTCACCTGGGCTGTACCACCAATTCATGTATCCAACTGTACATACATCTAACTATAATAGTACTGTATGGACTTGAACCCAATATAACCTGTTGTATGTTGACTGAGCATTGAAGGGACCATGGATGTGATGTAGTCAGAAAATTGGAGATTAGAGAGTCCTTCAAATATTATCAAGAAACAAAACTCTATATGGAAGGAGCTTGTTTCGTGGCATAATATAGGAGGAATCAGAAGCCTCCAGTTCTTTTTTATACACGATCACTGGGTCCTTAATTAATAGAACCTAACCGTACTATCAGCAGGTACAGTACAGTTGGCCAAATGAATTCTTACACAGGGTATTTTATGTAAAGAGAACTAGGTCATTCATTATTGTGGAAGTACTGCAATGAATGGTCTACCAAGTGATTCAGTGATTACCAAAACAACAACAAAACTTTAGATACACATATGTGGATTATTATATTATTGACCACGACTGTATGTATGTATGTCAGTACTATCAGAGACAAAAGTAGAGTCGCTGTCTTGTCCGATGATTTGATATAACTCGTGAAATTTAATGAAAGTGCCACCACAGTAATGTTTGTTGTGTCCTGTTTGGTTAGCCCTGTACAGTACCATTATTTTCACCAATTTTCACGACACGAGTTTTTGTCTCTGATTGTACAGGTTTGTTGTTTTGGTAATCACCGAGTCACTTGGTAGACCATTCATTGCAGTACTTCCACAATAACGAATGGCCTCTCTTTACATATAACCTGTATACGAATAATAATAATAATGAATGACCTCTTTTTCCATATTATAACCTGTATACGAATAATAATAATAATAATGAATGACCTCTCTTTCCATATAACCTGTGTAGGAATTCCTGTGGACAGCCATACTTAGTTATAGAATAAATATTAAACAATGTAGGCAATATAATTATCCTTTACTCACCACCCCTATCATCTCCTGTGCCTTCGTCATCAGCGTCTGCGTGAGTTGGAGGAGGCCGCGTCGGGTGCCCAGGATGATAGGACACGGGTGGAGGGCGAGGCGAGGCGACAGGAACAGTTGTATGCCCATAATGTGAGACTTCTACAGGAGGCAGCAACACACCTTGAGGAAAAACTTGTCAATAAACAGGAGGTAGGTATGGGACAGCAGAGAGAGAGAGAGAGAGAGAGAGAGAGAGAGAGAGAGATGTAAGTGTATTTGTGTGAGAGAGAGATGTAAGTGTAGTTAGTTGTGTGTGTGGGAGTGAGAGAGAGAGAGATGTAGGTGTATTTGTGTGAGAGAGAGTTGTAGGTGTAGTTAGTTGTGAGAGAGAGAGAGAGAGAGAGAGAGAGATGTAGGTGTAGTTAGTTGTGAGAGAGAGAGAGAGAGAGAGAGATGTGTAAGTGTAGTTGTGTGTAAGAGAGAGGTAAGTGTAATTGAGAGAGAGAGAGATGTAAGTGTAGTTGTGTGTAAGAGAGAGGTAAGTGCAATTGAGAGAGAGAGAGAGAGAGAGAGAGAGAGAGAGACCAGCTACACCTACCCTTGCTGCATACAACCCTATGTGTGAGAGAGAGAGAGAGAGAGAGAGAGAGAGAGCAGCTACACCTATCCTTCCTGTATATGACCCCATGATAGAGAGAGAGAGAGAGAGAGAGAGAGAGAGAGAGAGAGCACACACAGTTACACCTACCCTTGCTGTAAACAACCCCATGTATGTATGTGTATATATATATATATATATATGTGTGTATTTACAGGAGCAGCTACGCCTTCAGGAGTGTCGTGCGAGGCTACGACACCTG
>JAWQEG010002920.1:0-5000 GCA_033782935.1 Petrolisthes cinctipes | reverse complement strand
ACTTAGGTATGTATGTGTGTGTGTGTAACTTAGGTATGTGTGTGTGTGTGTGTGTAACTTAGGAATGTATGTGTGTGTGTGTATAACTTATGTATGTATGTGTGTGTGTGTGTAACTTAGGTATGTAGGTATGTATGTGTGTGTGTGTGTATAACTTATGTATGTGTGTGTGTGTAACTTAGGTATGTATGTATGTGTGTGTGTGTGTGTGTAACTTAGGTATGTGTGTGTGTGTCTACTTAGGTATATGTGGGTGTGTGGTGTGTGTGTAACTTAGGTGTATGTGTGTGTGTGTGGTAACTTAGGTATGTGTGTGTGTGTGTAACTTAGGTATGTATGTGTGTGTGTAACTTAGGTATGGGTGTGTAACTTAGGTATGTATGGGTGTGTGTGTGTAACTTAGGTATGTATGTGTGTGTGTGTGTGTGTGTGTAAATTAATTTGATATGAGTGTGTGTGTATAACTTATGTATGTGTGTGTGTGTGTGTGTGTAACTTAGGTATGTATGTGTGTGTGTGTATAACTTAGTTATGTGTGTGTGTAACTTATGTATGTGTGTGTGTGTGTAACTTAGGTATGTATGTGTGTGTGTGTGTATAACTTATGTATGTGTCTGTGTGTAACTTATGTATGTGTGTGTGTGTGTAACTTAGGTATGTGTGTGTGTGTATAACTTAGGTGTGTGTGTGTGTAACTTAGGTATGTATGGGTGTGTGTGTGTAACTTAGGTATGTATGTGTGTGTGTGTGTAATTTATGTATGTGTGTGTGTGTGTGTAACTTAGGTATGTGTGTGTGTGTGTGTAACTTAGGTGTGTGTGTGTATAACTTATGCATGTGTGTGTGTAACTTAGGTGTAAGTGTGTGTGGTAACTTAGGTATGTATGGGTGTGTGTGTGTAACTTAGGTGTATGGGTGTGTGTGTGTGTAACTTAGGTGTATGTATGTGTGTGTGTGTGTAACTTAGGTATGTATGTGTGTGTGTGTGTGTGTATAACTTATGTATGTGTCTGTGTGTAACTTATGTATGTGTGTGTGTGTATAACTTAGGTATGTATGTGTGTGTGTGTGTAACTTAGGTGTGTGTGTGTGTATGTGTGTGTGTGTAACTTAGGTATGTGTGTGTGGTATAACTTAGGTGTGTGTGTGTGTAACTTAGGTATGTAGGGTGTGTGTGTGTAACTTAGGTATGTATGTGTGTGTGTGTGTAATTTATGTATGTGTGTGTTGTGTGTAACTTAGGTATGTGTGTGTGTGTGTGTAACTTAGGTATGTGTGTATGTATAACTTAGGTATGTATGTGTGTGTGTAACTTAGGTGTATGTGTGTGTGTATAACTTAGGTATGTGTGTGTGTATATAACTTATGCATGTGTGTGTGTGTGTGTGTAACTTAGGTATGTGTGGTGTGTGTGTGTGTGTAACTTAGGTATGTATGTGTGTGTGTGTAACTTAGGTATGTATGTGTGTGTGTGTGTATAACTTTTGTATGTGTATGTGTGTGTGTAACTGGGGTATGTGTGGTGTGTGTGTGTAACTTAATTTGATATGAGTGTGTTTGTGTAACTCAATTTGGTATGAGTGTGTGTGTGTGTGTGTATAACTTATGTATGTGTGTGTCTGTAACTTAGGTACGTGTGTGTGTGTAACCTAGGTATGTGTGTGTGTGTGTGTGTAACTTAGGTACCGTATGTGTGTTGTGTGATATATGTGTAACTTAGGTATGTGTATGTGTATGTTGGTACTAATGTGTAATAACGTTTTGTGAAATGAGAAAAAGATTTGTATTTCCCACATATATAATTATAGTATTTCACCTGTATAGTGGAAATAAGTTAGGGGATATCTCTCTCTCTCTCTCTCTCTCTCTCTCTCTCTCTCTCTCTCTCTCTGCAGTAGGATATGTGATAACCATCTGATTAGATTGTACTGTCGAATTATTAGCTTCACTTTGTGTTAGATTGCCTTATTTATTTTAAACAATAACAACAGTAAATAAAGGAAAACAATGGTATTAGTATTAAGGGACCCTGTGATGTATGTAGTAAAAAAATTGGAGATAGGCTAATCGAGTTCTTCAATATTGCCACGAAACACCACAACACATAGGATGATAGGAGGAGCTTGTTTCTTATTAGTATGGTCAGGAGAAATCGGAAGCCACCTGATCTCATTCACGATCACAGGAACACCTTATTAATTAGAGGTAACCAAGATTAAGTCTGTCTTAATCTTGGAGGTAACTATTATAGACATGGGCAAGGATGAGAGACAAAGAGAGAGATGAATATATTGTCTCTCATCCTTGGACATGATCTAAGATAATAGTGTGTAGGCTTATCTAACAGGTGTTGGTCATCCTTCCACCGGGAATTTCCCTTGTAGAATGATCATAGTATATAGACTCGTTTTCTAGTTTATCTATGATATTGAGGATCGAGTACGTCTGTGTGTCTCTCTGTTTTATCTATGAAATGCCATGGCCCTATACTGTAATTGCTTACTTACCAATCATGGGTCCACTTGAGTGTAGATGAAAGAGATAACTAATATTCCGACTCATGGATTAATCCAAAGCTTGATTGTGAATCATTTTTAGAGGTGGAAAATAGACTTTATTTTAATTAACGAAAAATTCGATCCCTTGTTCTATAATATAGCCTGTAGGAGTGTAGGGCATAGCTGGCTAGGGACTATAGGTGGCTTTGTATGTTGGAAAATGCAGTGTGAAATGTAGTACAGTTGGCCACACATGAAGCTGGTATGGCTCGTTACTTTGTGAGGTGGCTACAAAAGAAAGTTAAGTGAAAACAGATGTAGTTTGTTGACAGGCAGACAGTAAAATATTATAACTGTCTGCTTGTCAACAAACTATAACTTTTGCTCACTTTCCTTGCAGTTGTAGGTATCTCACAAGTAGCGAGGCGTAGGCTACCAGATTCATGTGTGGCCAACTGTACAGGATGTGTAATGCACTGATTGATATAAATAACAAAGGAACCTTTCCTTTTCCACCAAAAGATATATTTACTTGAAGATATTCAGAGATAAACTTTTCTACGTGGTACAGTCAAATTAAACCAATAGGCTATTTGACTGCTCATACCCATCTAGTACAGTATTATCAATCAAAGAAGTTGCTGAGACTTTTCTATATTGAAAGAGCAAATCCATCCTTATTGTAAGAGCAAATCCATCCTTATTGTAAGAAGTGACTTAAAAGAAAGTAGTAACACACGTGGTCGACATGAGCTGTCACATGGATACCTCTGCCATCTTGAACTTGAAGGTGTCCGAATATGACCATTCAGCGACTTCACTTTAACTTTTGTTGGTTAAGGGGGGAAGTACAGTGTTGGTAAATCTGGAGTAACTGATTCCTCCAAGTACCCTCCAGTGTACCAAAAGTAAACTACCCCTTAGCCTAATTGGAAGGTCTTTGATTCCTCCAAACTATGCCACGAAACAAAGATCCCCTATTAGTGACATTGAGGTGATTTGTTTCCTAGCATAGTTTGGAGGAATCAGTAGCCCCCAAAATTTACCACCATGCAAGAGAATAATCTCCCCTTAACTATGCCAAGAACAAGCTCCTTCCATATAGGTGGTGTTTCGTGGCAATATTTGAAGGACTCTTTTACCTACAATTTTCTGACTACACCATAGGTCCCATAATTATTCCCCTGGATGAATTAGCGATACGTGCCCAAACCACAATTGTGTCTTCAAGTCTCTATATTGTTGACTGTAGTTTTTTCAAAGACAGTAAACAATTATTTTCAGAAATTATGAGTAGCCTAATTAAGTTTTTGTCTGTTCCTTACTTTCCTGCTTGCTGTCTCGCCTCTCTATCATGCTTGCACCTTCTCCTGGCGCAATATGACCTCGCTGTTTCGGTGCCTAATATCTACTAATCAATCCATCCCGGCAGGTGTAGGAAAGACCTCACTGGTAACACGGTATGAAGCCAAATCCTTCACAGAAACACCAGCTCCACCATTGGGGCTTCCTTCAGCAATTTTGAGTTAATCTACGGTGACACCAGAGTTAAAATGCAGGTAGGATACTTTTTACACACATTTATTGTACCATAAATTTATTAATCTATATCTATTTATTAGGCTTATTAATGTATTCAGGTGTGCTTCGAATACCTAGAGACAGTAAATAAATGCACAATAATATCTCCATTGGAATGGACTTCGTTGGTGAATTGGACTGTTCAAAGATTCAACCAAAACTGTGTATACTAATTAGTGCTCGTGACGGTATGTACACTTCTCCACACACACACACACACACACACATTATCACTCTACAATTACATCATCTTAAGGGGAGAATCTTTTGTTGGTGAATTTGAAAGTCTCTGATTCCTGCAAACTATATATGCCACGAAACAGATTCCATATTAGGTACAGTAGGCTACTATTGAGGGCGACTGTTTCTGATATACTTAGGAGGAATCAGTGTAGCCTTCCAGGGCTTTCACTTCTCCAACTGTCCCTTTTTTTTTTTCATCTGTTACAGTTTGTGCTTACTGTCCCACCTCTCAATCACCTTCTTTCTCGGGTGCTATATGACCTCGCTGTTGTGGCACCTAATTTCAATCAATCAACCAATTCCCTTAATGACCAAACCACTCATACACACCACCTTGTCAAGTACAGTAGCCTAACTGGTCTAGTCATTTTCACTGTACCTCTTTTAGACTTTTTACTATGTTTAATTTTGGTGAAATTACTGTATTATGTTTCTCAGTCCCCTTTTAACTTACATGCTCACAATTTATTTTACTTTTCAACGAAATGTCTTTATCATTCATGTGACCTGTCTACTGCTTACTACACACACACACACACACACACACACACACACACACACACACTCTCTCTCTCTCTCTCTCTCTCTCTCTCTCTCTCTCTCTCTCTCTCTCTCTCGTCTCTCTCTCTCTCTCTCTCTCTCTCTCTCTCTGTCTCTGTCTCTGTCTCTGTCTCTCTC
>JAWQEG010002919.1:0-35218 GCA_033782935.1 Petrolisthes cinctipes | reverse complement strand
CTCCTCCTCCTTCTCCTCCTCTCCTCCTCCCTTCCTTCTCCTCTTCCTTCCTCCCCCTCCTCCTTCTCCTCCTCTTCCTCCTCCCTCCTTCTCCTCCTCTTCCTCCTCCTCCTCTTCCTTCTCCTCTTCCTCCTCCTCCTCTTCCTCCTCCTCCTCCTCCTCCTCTCCTCTTCTTCTCCTCTTCCTCCTCTCCTCCTCCTTCTCCTCCTCTTCCTCTCCTCCTCCTCCTTCTCCTCCTCTTCCTCTTCTCCTCTTCCTTCTCCTCTCCTCCTCCTCCTCCTCCTTCTCCTCCTCTTCCTCCTCCTCATCTTCTTCATCTCCTCTTCCTCCTCCTCCTCCTCTTCTTCTCCTCTTCCTCCTCCTCCTCCTCTTACTCTTCCTTCCTCTTCCCTCCTTCTCCTCCTCTTCCTCCTCCTCTCCTCCTTCTCCTCTTCCTTCTCCTCTTCTCCTTCTCCTCCTCTTCCTCCTTCTCCTCTTCCTCTCCTCCTCCTCCTCCTCTCCTCCTTCTCCTCCTCTTCTCCTCTCCTCTTCCTTCTCCTCCTCCTCCTCCTCCTTCTCCTCCTCCTCCTTCTCCTCGTCCTTCTTTTTCTTCACCTTTCTCTTCCAAACAGCGCAAAAATGATATGTTCACTACCTCGTATACTGAGTTGTTAAATTGTTTCAAAATGTAACATGAAAAAAAAGGTTTGGTTAGTTTAGGGAAGGTTTGGTTAGGTTAGGTTATTATCATTATTATTATTATTATTATTATTATTATTATTATTATTATTATTATTATTATTATTATCGTCCTTATCTTTATCTTCCTCCTCCTCTTAATCATCATCATTATCAACATCCTATTAATTGCTTCATCTTTATCCTCCTTTATTCTTCCACGGTTCAGGAACCGTAGGACGAGAAAGTAGAACAACCGGGATGAACACAATAATTCGCATACAACAGTGTCTCCTAAATTAATCTCGTGGATGTTTGTATACTGCAGTCAGTTATATTTTTTTTACGTGGTGAAAATGCACCAATTCCATTTCGTGGATAATAAGGCTTTTTGAGTTTCCAGTTGAAGCTAAGGTTTATGTAGCATAGGTTTATTTTTACACAATATTGAATTTTTTTTTGTATAGCCAATCCACTTTGCAGCACATTGTGAACAAGTGCATCCACCACTTGATATCATGTAACCCATAAGAGTTGAATCTATAGGTTTGATAATTTTCAGTCCAATCGGCATGGTAGTCTCAGAGAAGTTGCAAACAGATACATTCATTCACCGCCAGCTTCATAGACATCTGAAACTAATAAATAGCTAGATAATTTAGAATATTTAGATAATATAATTAGCAAAAAAGACAAGGAATGAGATGAACGAGTCGGTACACTTTCGCCAGTAAAATTAATATAAAGTACAAGAGTTCACATGCCAGGTTCTATATATGAATGTCAAACAGGTATTTATAGCATTGTTTATAGTATGATAAGCAATATTGTGCTTACATTATATTTAAACTTATAGACATCACCACCTTACAAAAATAAACACACACAGGTACACACTCATATCAGCACAGAGATATGGATGCACACAACTGTCACCAAACAATATAAAATAAATGGACACAAACACATACACACACACACACACACACACGGCACACACACACATAATAAAATAAATTCACACACACACACACACACAATAAAATAAATTGACACATAAAATCACATACACACACACACACAATAAGATAAATTGACACGTAAAATCACACCCACCCACACACACACACACAATAAAATAAATACACACACAATAAGATAAATTGACACGTAAAATCACACCCACCCACACACACACACACACACAATAAATAAATACACACACACACACACACACACAATAAACTAAATTCACACCACATACACACACACAATCATATATGCAATACATCCCCGTGCTGATGGTTATTCTCCAAATGTCAAGTTGTATTCACGCCAGAGATGTGGAGTGGATCAGAGCACCAGTGGCTTGATCTCTCTCTCTCTCTCTCTCTCTCTCTCTCTCTCTCTCTCTCTCTTAAACACACACACACACACATACATATTAAGTCTCTCTCTCTCTCTCTCTCTCTCTCTCTCTCTCTCTCTCTCTCTCTCTCTCTCTCTCTCTCTCTCTCTCTCTCTCTCTCTCTCTCTCTCTCTCTCTTAAACACACACACACACACACACACACACATACATATTAAGTCTCTCTCTCTCTCTCTCTCTCTCTCTCTCTCTCTCTCTCTCTCTCTCTCTCTCTCTCTCTCTCTCTTCTACAGGGCCAAGTCGAGTGCAGGTAGAAGGTTAACAGGTAGATTTGGTTAGTTTAGGTTAGTTTAGGGAAGATTTGGTTTGGTTAGGTTAGGTTAGTTTAGGGAAGGTTTGGTTAGGTTAGGGAAGGTTTGGTTAGTTTAGGTTAGTTTAGGGAAGGTTTGGTTTGGTTAGGTTGGTTTAGGGAAGATTTGGTTAGGTTAGGTAAGGTTAGTTTAGGGAAGATTTGGTTAGGTTAGGTAAGGTTAGTTTAGGGAAGGTTTGGTTAGGTTAGGTTAGTTTAGGGAAGGTTTGGTTAGGTTAGGTTAGTTTATGGAAGGTTTGGTTAGGTTAGGTTAGTTTAGGGATGGTTTGTTTAGATTAGGTTAGTTTATGGAAGGTTTGGTTAGGTTAGGTTAGTTTAGGGATGTTTTGTTTAGATTAGGTTAGTTTATGGAAGGTTTGGTTAGGTTAGGGTCATAATTATATGGTTGGTTTTCAGTTTGACAAGGTTGGTTAGATTTGGTTAGGCTAGGCTAGGGTTAGTTAGGTTAGGCTATGTTTGGTTAGATTAAGATTTAGGTTAGGTTAGATTAGGTTTGGCTAGGCTAGGTAAGTTAGGTTTTGCTGAGAGCCATCGACTACAGTTCTACATCATGCACACACACCAACACACACACACACACACACCAACACACACACACACACACACACACACACACACACACACACACACACACACACCAACACACACCAACACAAACCAACACACACACACACACCAAAACACACACACCAACACACACACATACAAGAGGCATGAAATCTAAGAGCCCTCATTATTGACACGATCCCTGCCCGTCGCAATGTCAGCAGGCAGACAAAAATAGTGAGGGCCAGCCAGTATTTGCAAGCATAAATACATTTCCTCTCGTGCAAACAGGAGGAGCATTCAAATATGGTGCCTTGCGAACAGGAGTGGCGTAGCAACCACCACCACCACGGATAAATAGTTACTCTCACGTCGCTCTGATGGGAAGATGTCTGATTACCTTTTCGTTTTCGCCTAGTTTTTTTGTTTGTTTTTTTTGTCTTAGCTTAGTTTTTTTTTTCATTTGCCTTTTTGTTTTGTTTGGGAACTTTAATTGTTTACATAAAAAACTCGTAGTAACACATGTATTCTCTCTCACAAGCGACCCTATTAAGCCACAACTAAATTGACAAAACATTATCAGAGTTCATAATTTCTTACCTTTATCATCTCATCTTCTGGGTTTATTCGTCATTTCCACGAGAGAATTACCCTGGGACTAGGAAGGGGACCATTAGTTTTATTCGGAGTCGTTCGAGTCTGATTTTGAAAGACCCTGAAAACTACCTGCAGATGGAGTAATTACAATCGGGATCAAAGCTTGCCATTGAGTTCATTTGGTTGGTAGAGATAAACAATGAATGACTGTTGGGTTGGAACATTTCGGCATTATTTCAGTCGTTCGGGTCTGACTATAGGAACACAACATCTATGAGGCCACAACATTATAAGAGAGGAAGAAGATATAGAATGGCTGGTTAGAAGCTTGGTGTCAGGGTTGATATGCCACTCCTCCACCCAAGGCCTCGTATACAAACAGCAATCACACTGTCCGCACCACTTGTCCTCTCCCAACCAACTCCCCTCCCCCACACCCCCTCCCTCCCCACTCCCGTAATGAGAGGGAAGCCAGTGACGACACGGCTGCCTCGCTAAACAAACAATAACACAGTCGTAAATTTCTTGGCCAAATCGCGACGAGTGAGTGAAGAGATCGCGCGTGACGAGGGACTTGAAACAATCTAGGACAGGAGGGGAGAGGAGAGCAGCAGGGAGGCGAGGCGAGGGGGCGGGGGGCTGGCGAGGCGAGGGGAGGGGGGGCTGGCGAGGCAAAGGATTGGGGGCGACTGACGGAGGCTGGGCGGGGGCAGGGGGGGCGGGCAGCAGTGTACCAATGTCTCGCGCGCTACAGGGATAATAAATAAATACACCCGAGCTCTTTTCACAGGATATTCGTGCTGTTTCTACTTTGCTATTTTTATACTCCATTCTGCCCTGATCAGACAAGACTGAACCTAACGTAACCTAATTGAAACTTAACGAGGCTTACCCAGCCTAAGAACCTAAGTTAAACTAAACTAAACTAAACTAACCTAATCTAGCCCAACTTAAGACAACTCAATTAAATCTAGCCTGTCCTGACCAAACCTCCTTTTCTGTTCTATCATAAAATAGAAATCCTTCTACCAAAAGTACTTCGGGATAGTTCAAGTGTAACTGGGTCTGAAAGGGACTGGGGCTGAGAATAACGGGGTGGAATGGGACGGGGCTTAGGGTTACGGGGCAGGGCTTAGAGATAGGGGGGGGGGGGGCGGGTTGGACGTAAAACAGCGGGCCAAGAGGAACCTCACCTTCGACAACATTCAAATGAACACTTGACCCTTTGGCTGGTAATCCGTCACTCCCTGGCGCAAACACGTCGCCTGCCTCCCACCTTCCTCCTCTACTGCCACCAGCAACGGGGAACATGAAGTGAAGTGAGGTGAACAGGGAGTGAAGCAAGTAGACCCAAGAGAGTGAGAAGGACAGGGAGTGAAGCAAGTAGACCCAAGAGAGTGATAGGGACAGGGAGTGAAGTGAATAGGCCCAAGCAGAGTGAGAGAGAATGGGAGTGAAGTGAGTAGAACCAAGAGAGTGAGAAGGACAGGGAGTGAAGGGAGTAGGCCTAAGCAGAGTGATAGGGACATGGAGTGAAGTGAATAGTTTCAAGCAGAGTGAGAGGGACAAAGATGTAATAAGTGAGTCTAAGCAGAGTGAGAGAGACGTGGAGTAAAGCTAGTAAGCCCAAGCAAATTGAAAGGGACCTGGAGTGAAGTGAGTAGTCCAAAGCAGAGTGAGAGGGAGCGGGAGTGAAGTGAGTAGGCCCAAGCAGATTAAACGAAACCAGAGTGAAGTCAGGAAGCTAAGCAATAATAGAGGGCTAAGGTGGACTAAGAGATGAGGGGGTCTACATAAAATAGGGAGGCGAGGGTGATGTGAAGTGCTGAAGCAGAGTGAGAGTGGCAAGGATGGAGTTATGTTACAGGAAGAGTTATTAGAGTTCTTGGTGTGATGTGAGGAGGCAGAGTAGAGAAAGGGTGGAAGTGGGTTATCCTTAGATTTGAAGACCAATAGGCAATGACCGAAGAGGTACAGCCACAATCAAATATCCACCCACACTTTCCTTCCATCGTAGTAAATATTTTGGTAATAATGAACAACACGTGTATGATTTTGCAGCACCTCATAATAATAATTGAGGACTACTGAGTTGACGTAAGGTGTTGTATTATTATATTTTGATATGATACTGACTTATTTGCACAATGGAAGGAAAGTGTTGGTGGTTATCTGATTGTGGCTGTACAGTTTGTGGAAGAATTAGGACGACGTAGTGGTGGGATATGCAGGGAAAGGAAAATGGACAGAGCAGAGAGTTAAAAAAAAGAATTAGCTACTAAAATGAGGCAAACACGACAAAAAATAAGACAGACTTATATCCTCCGTTTTAAATATCAAACATAAGTGACGGCTGCATTAACTCCATCGAAGTCCAGAGGCGTATATGTGTGTGTTCCTAGTGACCTGGACCTTGATTATGGGTCTGAGTTAAATCACGAAAATATTATATATACTGGTTATTCATTCTGCCCGGTTGAATCTCAAGAAAAAAATACCAAAACAGAGATGGAATGACGATACAGCCTTTATCTATCTTCACGTAACACAGATCATTGAACTTCCAACAAGCGAATGACAGTTTTACACTCAAATAACTCGGCCCACAAAAATACGACCACTAACATACTAATATCCGAATTCGGTCGTGTTATCACTCAGCCGCGACGATTGGTTGGCATCATCATGAAAGGGAAGCTGCTGATTTTGGTTTGGTGAACAGAGTTATATGCAATGGAGACCTGGTAACATTCTAAAGAGTAAACACGTGAGAAGGTAGTAACAATCTGGTAATGAATGAGTGATTCTTGATAAATATTCCGTGTGAAAATGAATTAATGAATTACTTTTGTGTCCCATGTTGTGCGAGAAAGTTTACGTATCATTATTATTATTGCTAATCATACAAAGGGATTTGTTGTCAAAAGTTCACTTTCATTCACCAGACAGGACTTTTGATCGTGACTGTACATTAACATAACGCACGGAATACGACACTCAAGAGTTATGCACCAACACATTTTGTAGGAACAATGAGCTGGACTTTGGAGCGAGATTAAAATTTAACTCTGTCTCACCAAATCTTACCTCTCTGTTGTGTCGGCAAAATGAAGGGTTACTGATTCCTCCTAAATAGGCTTCAAAACAGATCCTCCTACTCTTCTAAGGTTTCTAGTCTGTTTCCTGGAGTAGTGTGGTGGAATCAGTAGTCCTTCAACAACAATTCTGCCACAACACAACCCTAAGATCATTGGGATGACCTTTATTTATCACTTATCATTAGACGTCGAGAAGCGCATCCTGATAGCACACCTCATACCACTTTTTTTTTTAATGATTTATAGATTAATTATTTCTGTTTTATACTCTGTGACCTGTCTGTGAACCAACCTCCAAATGAAATTAAGTTAATCTCTCCAATATGAGCAAATATGGCCTGCCTCTGTCCATGTGCTCAGTAATATAGAGACAATGCTGAAATACAATGCACTATCCGCATATTATAACTCTCTCTCTCTCTCTCTCTCTCTCTCTCTCTCTCTCTCTCTCTCTCTCTCTCTCTCTCTCTCTCTCTCTCATCTCCTCGAATTTGCTTTGATCTACAAACAAAAACAGGGAGATTATATATTTTACCAGCCCTATAGATCGATACAAAGTTCATGCATGCGTATATTACAATATGAAATTGTCACATAGAGACATCAATGACAGACGAGGAAAAGGTGATAAGAATAACGAGTGTAAGTGAACTTTGATACCTGTGTTAGGAAGATGTTGGGGCAATTTATCATGTCCCTGTGTGATGGGGATTCATATAAAAGTTGTCACGAATGATGTTGAATATATACATGCATATGGCCTTATGCTGCAGGCGACAACAAATAGATACACATTTCAGTTCCACCTATGTAAAGTGAATTAATGTGATCTGTTCTCTACTTTCTAATCCCGTAGGGGGGTATTGCCTGCAGTGATGTGGGCAATACTTTAAGGGGTTTGGCGCCCCTTTGGCCCCAGCCACTCCCTTTCAGTTTTTCCACTTTCCCTCTTTTCTTTCTATTTCCTTCCTGCTTGCTGTTACACCTCTCTCTCATCTTTTTCTGGTGCTATATGACCTCGCTGTTGCGGCGCCTAAAATAAATCAATCAATCAATCCACTTTCTCATTTCAACTAATATTGCTCTTATTTATGATCATGGTTTCTGAACCTCTATAAGAATTTCTATTTATCCCCTCCAGACCTTTCCATTTCTCCCCAATTTTGCCTCCCCTCTCCCTGACCTTTCCGCATTCTCCTCAATTTTTCTCCCCATTATTCCTCGCCTCTCCGTGTCAGTCTACTCTCCTCCCGGCCGGCGCAGCAACAGGTAGTAGAGCAAAACAAGACAGCTAACCCGACAACTCTGGCAAGAACTTACCCACATTCTCTGGAGAGCAACACACAACAAGCAGGGATGACTTGCCTAGACCACAACAACAATTCACTTCACACTCTATCCACGAATTTGGGAGACGTTTTCAGATGTTTTCATTAATTTCTGTATTTGCATTATTTGTTTACAATGGTATTAATTGCTATGATTATCACCTGATCCATGTATTCTATTGATTGTAATCTCATAAGGACATCGATTATCTGGAATGCCTGAGGGACAGCGAGAGATGATTATTATAACAGTTAGGTTAATGTAAAAAAAAATATCAGATTAGTTTATCTTGAATGTTAACTTTATCAAAATGTGTTCAATCATTTGGGCTATTAGACAACAAATGTGAAGGCACGTTAAGGAGTCACCAAGTGTTAAAGCTTTCTCTCTCCTTCACAATACTAAATACTGAACTCACGTCACTGATCAATACAGGACAGCAACACCACAGGACTAGACACAGATCAATCAGAGTTAAGGGACCCTGTGATCATGTATAATGCTGGTGGCTTCTGATTCCTCCTGACTATGCTACGAAACAAGCTCCTTCAATGTAGGTGTTGTTTCGTGGCAATGTTTGAACAACTCTCTAACCTCCAAAATTCTTACTACATCACGTGGGTCCTTAATTAAATCAAGTTACTAGCAGACTATTGAGTTGGATTTATATATATTTCATTACCAACTTGTCTTTGGAGGAATCTGAATTGCCGAGTCACAAACCGGGTTCTGTCTGGTGGCTGGTCTACCTCTTGCCTTTACTCCTCTTAATTTTTTTCTTTTTAATTTTCTCATCTGTTCATTTGTAGGTTGATGGGGGCATTTTATGACTTTCGTGATTTATTTTTATTATCCTCATTGTTCGCTGAATAATAATAATAATAATAATAATAATAATAATAATAATAATAATAATAATAATAATAATAATAATAATGTTATTATTAACACTACTCTTATTATTATCATTATCATTATCCTAATTCTGTAGTAATCATGATCATAATAATGGTGTCTAAAGAGTGTTTCTAACTTATAATATCCGTTCTGTGAAATTATATAAAAATTTTGTATCTTAAGAAAAAAAATTCAATAGTTGGTAAAGACCTAAAATGAATGAGTTCTGAAAATTACTGGTGTGAGCCTTGGACTACCGGGAGGAACATAATTTTTACTCACAATTGTACTTCGTGTGTGTATGTTTTGTACTCACAATGACTGCAGACACCAGAAGATCAACAGGGCAGGAGATATCGCTTCTATGTGTGGTGGGAACAAACTTGCTTCTGGTACAATACCTATAGTACAGTTCGGGTCCAGGGACACTGCTACGCTCGCAACTCTCAGCCATCTTATTTTTCTCCATAAACGTCGGAATATTGATGTCCTTTTTACACATGTATAGTTTTGGTAGTGATCACCTTCAGCTTTGCGTTCCCGAAAGTTAAAAACCAAAACAAAAATGAAATATAGGTTTGTTTTCTCTGCATCTGTTTAAGGTGGTAATTCTTTTTTTGGTGCCGTGATTCCTCGAAAGTATGCTAGGAAACTGGACCAGAACAGCAAAAATAATGGTGTTCTGTTGCTTGGAATAGTTTGGAGTATTCAGTTGCTCCAGAATTACAAACACAAAACTTTCCCCTTAAACTCCTCTTGTGGTATATACATTCCCAGGTGATACTAAGTGGTATAGTATTTTTTATAGACATTCGTCCACCATTTTCTTCATGTCAATCATGAAATAAGTATAATAAAGGAGATAATGCTTGTTAGTTTTCTTTTAAGAGTTTTCTTTTAAGTTAACGCTGAGAAGGAAACTTTTCTAAGACACTTCAAGCACGAGTACGAAAATCTGAGGCCAATTACTCCTCCAAAGTAAGCCACGACACAGATTGTACCAGCATATTGAAGTTTCTGTTTTGTGGAAAGATTTGGTGGCATAACTATAGAATTCTGACTCTGAATTTACCAGTTATATCACAACTACCTAAATTTCTGGTATAGATAAAATTCACAGTGTCTCTTAATTTCTGATTCACTCCTCTGTCAAGCTGTTGTGATGGCACTTCACTACATGCACACACCTTACACAGACAATGAGTGACTGTAGTGACATTATCTATTCTACTATAATGGCTGTCTGTATCTTCTGTATTTCAACTGAGTACCACCTGCGATTCCTACTAACGACAACGGCACAATGAAAACTCTTTCGCCTGCAAAGTAGTGCTGGATTTTCTGACTTGTAAATAATTATGACGGCACTCAGCGTAATCCGCCCGACACGAAGGAAAGCTGTTTAATTTTCATAACATATTTTCTAGGGATGGCACTCCTCAAAGCCATGTCCACTGCCCGAACGAATATTCACCGAAAGAGAACTCCGACACACACACACACACACACACACACACACACACACACACACACACACACACACACACACACACACACACACACACACACACACACACACACACACACACACACACACACACACGCACGCTAACGAGTAACACACCCGGGGCCCGATAATGTGACCACTGTGGCAGTCTATGACACACTGTGGGAAGTGCCGGATACATGTTGGTGGCACCCGTCCGTCACTCAGGCTGTGTGTGTCCCAAGGAGTAAGGAGTATAAGGAGTATATATTATCCCCACTCATTTTCTCATTAACCCATTAAATATTTACACTTGTCCACTCTTTCCTTGTCTTCTGATCTACTGTACTGGACATGGAAATCAACACACATACAGTAGAGGTGACTTAAAGAAGATAATCTACTGACGACGAACTGAGGAGCTTTCGATTCCTTCAATATAATATTCAACAAAGCAGATATCTTGCCTACGTACTGAGTTAGTCTGTTGCTTTGGGGGAATCAGCAGGCCTCCATTTCTCCTATATACAACTGAATACTCCTTTAGGATTACTATTTGTTAGTTTCTATTTACAAGTCCAATTTATAACATCCCTATTATATTATATGATTAGTTATTGATTAGTTATATCGTAGCTTCAAATATCGTCCTAGCAAAGCATTAAATACCATAAGAGTTCCTGAAATTTAGATATATAGAATAATTATGGTTTAGTTACCCTTGTGTATCTTGAAATTCTCATTCACAACTTTACACATTAATCGCTGTATTGGCGTTTGAACATAATTATCATCTATCTATTTTTTCATCATCTATGAATATTTCTATAGGACGTGTATTATAAGTGTACCTGTAATATATAGCAGTCAGTATAGGTGTATATAGTTACATACAGCCTCGGAAACTAATGGGCTACTATTGTGTATACTGCATAAGCGAACGAATACTCAACTCAACCTGCTAGCAACAGTGGAGCGATTACACTGACCTCTGGTGGTGGAATCAAACACATAACTTTTCATCTTGACGGCACTGACTACATTCCTCCTTCACTGACTAATTAGTTCCTCCACACACACGGTTCTTTTATTTCCTTCCTGCTTGCTGTCACACCTCTCTATCACATCACCTTTCTCTGGCGCTATATGACCTCGCTGTTGTTGCTGTGCCTAATATCAATCAATCAATCAATCAATCAAATCAATCAATCAATCGCACACGGTTCACTGGACATGTATATTAATCTGAAGGGTGAAATCAGTCTTTAGTGAATTGGAGGATAACTGATTCCCAAAAGTATGCAGGAAAACAGATCCCTTACTGGCTGGCATACTGAGATAATATAACCTGTTACCTGTTACCTGTTACCTGTTACCCTTCCAATTTGACCATAAGAGATTACCCCATTAAGTACCAGAGAATTATTAGGTATGCAAGGTGACAGATACACATATACAGTATACGCAGTGTAAACGTTATTTCAGTATTACTAAAACTAATTGTGTAATTCATTATCTTACAAAATGCGAGACCATGTTAGAGAGAGAGAGAGAGAGAGAGAGAGAGAGAGAGAGAGAGAGAGAGAGAGAGAGAGAGAGAGAGAGAGAGAGAGAGAGAGAGAGAGAGAGAGAGAGAGAGAGAGAGAGAGAGAGAGAGAGAGAGAGAGAGAGAATGTGAAACAGAATGGTAAAATACGTTTATCCTCGAGTTACAGTAACGACCAAAAAGTCCATTGAGTTTTATAATGTCACGATAACAGACACAATGTTACGTCAAGAGTCCACCACGAGTCTTGAGGTTGAGTGTCTAGAGAAGAAGTGACTAATGTATGTGTACAATCACGTCCAATAGTCCTGCATGCAACACCGTCAAAAAAAAAAAAAAAAAAAAAAAAAAAAAAATGATACGATAGCAACAATTTTTTTAGGCTGTTGTTTTTTTTTTTTTTTTTTTTTTTTTTTTTTTAATTCACTCAATTTCCTTACTATTTAATTCACTTGAGGCAGGTCTTCTGATCCTGACTGTCCCTCCTAAACTTCCATCACGATGAATCTTATTAAAGTTTGCCATGAGCTAGAATGAGTGACAGAACTTTTGCATGTGACTGTACCTGACGGAATGAGTGTGTACATAACTTTTGCATGTGACTGTACCCGAGGGAATGATAAGGCTTGTCACTAGGCTGTCTCGCCATGTGTGTCACGGGATTGGAGGCTTCTGATTCCTCTTGACCATGCTACGAAACAAGCTCCTTCCATATAGGTGGTGTTTCTTGGCAATATTTGAAGGACTCGTTTATCTCCAATTCTCTGACTACATCACAGGGTCCCTTAAGGGGGGGTTCTTTAGTTGGTGAAGTGAAAGGTCTCTGATTCTTCCAAACTATGCCACGAAACAGATTCCCTACCTATTAGTACCATTGAAGGGAGTCTGTTTTTTGGTATAGATAGGAGGATACAGTCGTTCTCCAATTGACCAATATAAAAATATATCCCTAATAATTATGCCCTTTGAGGTTGTAAATATGTTCTAATTTATACTACAGTTGCCTCCAAAAATTTCGAGACACTACCTACTAGACTCTAGCAGGTAGTGTCTCGAAATTTTTGGAGGCAACTGTACAAAACAAGATTACCTCAATATACGAGTAGGAAACATGTTTTGTTGTATCATTTGGAGGAATAAAGACAATCCAATATGACCACAAAATATTATCCCTATTATTGTGTCATGTTAAATCGTCTGGTGTTGGTTCCACTTTATTATAATTGGCGTAAGAAGCTATGTCTACAGTAGGTTAAGGGCCTTGTAATCTTTTAAGAAAATTGGAGGCTACTAATTCCTCCTAAAAATATCACGAAATAAAAACTTCATTATTATGGGAGGTGTTACGTGGCAATGTTAGGAAAACTCAGAAACTTCCAATTGGAGGCTACTAGTTCCTCCCAAAAATATCACGAAATAAACTTCATTATTATGGGAGGTGTTACGTGGCAATGTTAGGAAAACTCAGAAACCTACAATGTTCTTCTTCTATTATCACAAGGTACTTAACTGGAATAGATAATAACCTTTGAACATCACGAGTGCTTCCCTCTGATAAAAACCACAGACTATCTGGTATTAGTCAGAAAAAAATACATACAGGTATATTGTCAGTCGTTGTTACCTTCGTCGTCTGGGTTTGTGGTAGGTTATGTTTTCACTAATGTTTGTTTGATTGTTTGTCTGTCTGTGTGTTGGTTAGTGAACAAGAATACTCAAAACATTACGGACGGATTTTGATCAAACTTTGCGGGATGATTAGAATATATGAAACCAAGAAGGGATTAAATTTTTGGTGGATTCAAATACAAAAGTCCAGATCAGGAATGTATATATTTTATCGGGATGAATGAGTGTCAATCATGTGTTTGGTTATCTCTGTAGACTTTATTTGGAATTTGAGAAGGTACGGTGCACACTCGATCGCATGCACTTCTATTTTCATTTTAAATTTAAGTCGAAAGTATGAACATTACTTTTGACTACTACTAACCATAACTCATCATAACAGACAGTTCAGAAGAGCACCGAATCTCAAACGTGACATCACAGCCATCCAATATTAAGGTGTAGTTCTTTTTTGATACATTGGAGTGCCTTGATTCCTCCAAAGTATGCTAAGAAACAGGACCAGAAGAGCAAAAAAAAAAAAAAAAAAAAATGGTGTTCTGTTGCTTGGAATAGTTTGGAGGATTCACTTGCTCCAGATTTACCAACACAAAACTTCCCCCTTAATGAGTTTTGCCCGAGTATGGCTCCAAGTCAGAAGAGCTCCTCACCTTTTATTAAAGCTTGTGTTCCTCAATGATCTCATCTGACTGAAGAGTTTGTAAACATAAAGAGTGACAAAAAACGGATACCGGTATAGTGTCATATTTAATGGAACTATCTGAAGGTCGATAATAATTCCGTTTTATGTATTATGATAAAAGTATTGACGTTAAGTTGACATAAAGTACAGTAGCCTATATACATCAAAACGTAACAACATGTAAGTTTGTTTAGTAATTTCAAGCTGTAGGTGTGTCCCTCTCCTCTCTTGCTTTATCTGCACGTGTATTGACTGATAAGTATAATGATAAGAATATAGACTTTAAGTTAGAAAGAAGTACTACAGTATACATTCATACATAACGATTGAGTAGCTCGTGTATTTTAAGGGGAGAGTAAGTATACTTCTGGTACATTGGAGTGCCTTGATTCCTCCAAAGTATGCTAGGAAACAGGACCAGAAGAGCAAAAATAATGGTGTTCTGTTGCTGGGAATAGTTTGGAGGAATCATTATCTCCAAAAACGGCCCAAACTGTACTCTCGCCTTAAGGTGGTAATTCTTTTTTGGTACATTGGAGTGCCTTGATTCCTCCAAAGTATGCTAGGAAACAGGACCAGAAGAGCAAAAATAATAGTGTTCTGTTGCTTGAAATAGTTTGGAGGATTTTGTTGCTCCAGATTTACCCACACAAAATTTCCCCCTTAATTCAACAGATGGTGTCCCTTTCTCTCCCACTCCCCACGTGTACTAACCGACCTTCCGTGTTGCTAGGAAGGCCTGCCAGGGAACAAGAGATCAGGGTAGGCGGGCGACCCAGTCTTATCAATAAGTACTCAAAGTACTCGAGTGCTTCTTTATCACCTTCCCTGACGAGAGCAGTGCGTTTGTATTAGGTAAGAGGACTAGACCCAGCCACTCCTCCCTACCTCTCTTCCTCCACTCCACCCTGCCACTCCTCCCTCCACTCCACCCCGCCACTCCTTCCTACTTCTCTCCCTCCACTCCACCCCGCCACTCCTTCCTACTTCTCTCCCTCCACTCCACCCCGCCACTCCTCCCTACCTCTCCCCCTCCACTCCACTCCGCCACTCCTTCCTACTTCTCTCCCTCCACTCCACCCTGCCACTCCACCCTACCTCTCTCCCTCCACTCCACCCCGCCACTCCTCCCTTCCTCTCTCCCTCCACTCCACCCCGCCACTCCTCCCTTCCTCTCTCCCTCCACTCCCATAACATACTTTCATTTTCATGTTCTTCTTAACTCCAAAATATATGGTAATAACACTTATCAAATATAATATGATCTGTCTGTCTGTTTGTGTGTCTGTCTATGTCCTCAAAGGCGAGCTCTTTTATCAGTTCCCTGCAACAAGTGATGCTCTTCCTGTTGTGTATGTTGCTTGCCTGTTCCTCCCTCCTTTCCCCTTCCTCCCTCACACGCCCCTATCCTTTTCCTCTATTTATAAATGCATAGACGGAACGAAGAGGGTTAGTGGGGAAATATATCAAATACAATGTGTGTGTGAATGTGTGGGTATGTTTCTCTGCATGTGTGTGTTCACTACTTGTGTGTGCGTGCATGTCGTTGTGTTCATATGTGTGTGTGTGTGTGTGTGTGTGTGTGTGTGTGTGTGTGTGTGTGTGTGTGTGTGTGTGTGTGTGTGTGTGTGTGTGTGTGTGTGTGTGTGTGTGTGTGTGTGCTTACCCAGTTGCAACATACAGAAAATGAACCATGCTTTTGCTGTCCTGTCTTCAAATCTATTTTTATCTAATCTAACTTAAAAAGCAACTGATGCTCTCCCCTCCCATTATACCCCTTTATCCAAGCCATTCTAAGTATCAATAATTGCTCTATAGGAAAAACAGCAATATTATACATCTTTCAATCATCTAGTCTTTTTAAATATTTCTTTCATGTCTCCTTCTTCTTCTCTTCTCTCATAGTTAGAGGTAATTACTATCAAATTAATTTTAACCCTTCATCATTCTGTATTTAGCTATCATGTCGGGTCTTTCTCTTCTCTGTTCTAACGCTAACAAACTAATCCTTCCTAGTTTCTCCTCATGTAGTTTTATTTAGATTGGGTATTATATTGGTTACAACTCTTTGTATCCTTTCTAATTTTCTAGTAAGTTCCTTGTGTGTGTAATCTAATTCCCATCTAATTTTTTCACACGCATGTGTATGTATGCTTGCGTGTACGTATGCGTATGTGTGAGTATGAATTCTTGTATGTACACTATGTACATACGTACTCCGAAATTTTGGTGGGTCAAATGCAGCATTGCGGTGGTGGTGGTGGTGGTCTTGCTCGGACAGTTTTTATCAGATATTTATTATTTCCATGGGGGTGTGTGCGGGCCGCGTGTGTGGCGCTCTGAATGTGCCTGCGTACTACCACACCGCCAGATAATCCTATCATGCTTCATATCCGGCAGCTGTTGGTCAAAACACGAAAAAAAGAGGCATGAAGTTCGGCCGCTTGGATTAAATAATACGGATTCCAACTAGGATGTGGCGTGGTGGTGCCATGACAACTCGACCCCACCCCTTAGCTACATTTGTTTATATCAGGGGTAAAACGAGAAGTAAGGGACTTAATACAGAAGGAACAACGGATGAATGAGATAAGTGATGTTATATATAGAATACAATGTCAGTTTGTTATTTATTATTCGTGCCATATATTTGTACTTCTGGTTTGTTGAGTTTGGGTGTTTTTTTTATCAGGATTGTTTGTGTTATATATAGAGTACTAAGCCAACTCTAGTCATTCATTTTGTGTAGTGATGGATGGATGGTTGTCCTCGCTGGGCCTGTATGTTCCATGTGTCTTTTAGTATTTCTATCTATTCCTTTAGTTATATGGTTGTAATTTGTATCTCTAGCTCGTCTATATCTTCTCTGCTGTTTTTCGTAAGCGAGTGCTGACGAGTTAAACGTGAAGGCTGGGTGTTGATACTGTGTATTTTCTGTTAAAGGGTAACTGTTATCTGTTGCAAATCTTAGTGCCTTGTTATGCATACACTTTAGATTTGTAGTATTCGTGTTTTGGTTGTCGTATGTGTCGGGATTGGTGAGTAAGCCAGTAAAGATTTCACACTTCTCACGACGTACAGTTTCAGTCGTTCTGGGAAGTGAGGTGATGAGTGGTGCTGCCTTTCCTTGTGCTACTCTGTCATTGATGTGGTGTGTTACGATGTCTGTGGGGGTTTGGGGCGTGGCTGAGCATTTTGCATTTGTTCTAGAGTCTAATTACATTCCCTTCTATCGATATGTCGCTTGCAAATTTTTTTTCTCCCAAGTGCGAAGAGCGTTAATTTTTCTCCTTATTTCCTTCACGCTTGTTCAAGAAGATTTAATTTAGTTGTTTCGTTTTAGACAAGTAGTTTTAGGGATTCAGTGGCTCTCCAATCCGCCCATAACAGATGACCACCTTAAGAGATAACAGGAATCGTCGTTCTTAAAACTGGATCTCTCCCTCACCACCACCACAACAACAACAACAACAACAACAACCTCCACCACCACTACTACTTCGGAAACATACTGGCATCTCTGTACACTAATTGAATTATTATCTGTTTTGTAGCGTAGTTTGGATGAATAAGTAGTCCATTATTTATTTAATGAGAGATTACCTAATAAAGATAACATGTTACATTATGGGATTTATTGGGTGTTAGTTTGTTTATAACTTGGAACAAATCTAGTCTTACTATACATATGAGCCACAAAGTAAGACATTCACTACAGAACTACATCGATGAGAGATACAGTTCTAGGAGTTACACATGTATTTTGCCTGGTCATTTTCGTAATATACATACATACATACATACATGCGAGTACATACATACGATATATCTGTTATTGGTGATATCGTGCAAAATCTCTCTTGTCCAGAAAACTCATCGTCATTTTCAGACTTGGACATAGAGCGACGTAAAGAAATTCTGCAATCTGTGTTTTCTTTCTTTAATGTAAACCGATTATAATCTGAAGTAGTAATATTCCACACAAAGAGGATCGGAAAGTTGATCTATTTTTAGGGAATGAAATGGAGGAAATAACTAAGGTTGACGATATATACAGTAAGAGAAAAGTTCGTATTATCCGGCATCTTTTATAACCCGTCCCCTCCCTCCTCTTCTCTCTCCATCCCATCCTCATTTTCTCTCCATCCCATCCCTCATTTTCTCGCTCTCCATTCCTTGCTTTTCTCTCCATCCAATCCCTTATTTTCTCTCCATCAAATCTCTCATCTTTTTGCCATCCCAATCCTCTTTTTCTCTCCATCCCATCCCATCCCTCATTTTCTCTCCATCCAATCCCTCATCTTCTCGCCATCCCAATCCTCTTTTTCTCGCCCTCCATTCCTTGCTTTTCTCTCCATCCCATCCCTCATTTTCTCTCCATCAAATCCCTCATATTCTCTCCATCAACTTATTCCTGCTTCCTCCACTATCTCTTCACTCAACGTTCCCTTCATTCCTCTACATTCATTCTAGTATTTCCTCCCCATCCTTCCTCGTCCTCCTCCACTTTTCTACATTTTTCTTGCCCTTACAGTCCCCTTCTTTCCTTTTTGTCCTCTCCCTTCTTTCTTCCTGATCCCTTCTCCTCCTCTTCTTTCTCCTCCTCCCCTTTCTGTCACTATCCCCTCACTTTTCAAACCCTTCATGCCTTTTTTTTTCTTCACTGTCCCATGTCCCTTCAATGCTTCCTTGCCTCCTATTCATCCCTTCCTACCTCCAAGCCTCCTTCCCCTCCTCTCTCCATCTCTCTGTGCCTTCCTAAAAAGTGATGTAGCCTACACTCGCTTCAGAAAGTGTTGGTGCATACCCTAGTTAGAAAATTTTGTTGACCCCTGAGACGATATATATCAGGATGCGTCAGGTACTCCGGCTTCATGATGGCATCCCTGTCAACCTAGTGTGAGTTGTTGATGATTCGGATGGTGGGATGGGATGTTGTCAGGATACACGTAATACACAATTAATACGCATCTTTTCGGGCTTCGTTAATCAACAAACTCTGCACTAATACTTTTTTCTGATACTAGTGTACATTTATTCTGGAACATATTTTAGATTATTATTATTTCCCACTATGTCTCATTTCGTCTAAGACCATGTCAATTATTTTGTATTCTATAAGGGAAAATCTGTTTGGAGGTACTGTATCTTCCAAGCACTACCAAGAATGTAACTATCTTGATATTTTAATAATAAGGGTTATGTTATCTTGCATTTGTTGGAGGGCTATGTTAACTTTAGGTCACCCACATGAGATTACCCCACCTTTAGACAACCAAAGATGACAGTCCTCTGATTCTTACCCCTCGTTGCCAAGTCTAGAGGGAAATTAATGAACTCTCAGGGATCCACGTACACATTTTCAACACAACAAAAACAACTCTTTGGGATTGAGACTCTACTTTTCACGTACACCTTGGCAACAAAACTACAGTACTTAAAATTAAACTGAGATTTTAATAATTATAATACAGAAATTTACATGCTACGGTCATGTATTCATCAATGCATGGGTAAATATCGCGTCAGAAATTAATTAGTAGTAAATTTGTGCGTGGGAAAGGTAACGTTGCGTACAGGTGATAATCCAGGTAAATTATTCGCTGTTAGTTACCATACAGACAAAAAAAATTGATCCCCTCACCAACACATCATAAGCCAACGAATACATATGGCTTAACCCACCCAGTACTCAACATCTGTATATCCCTCCCCCATCCAGGCACACCCACAGTTCATACCAACGGTGACAGAGCAATGTGTGGGTGATGTGTAAAATGCTGATGATAAACATGATGATGATAATGACAATGAACATGATTATGATGATGATAATAATGAACATGATTATAATGATGATGATAATAATGAACATGATGGTGAGTACGATGAAGATGATGATGTTATTTGTGTTGTCGTTGTTGTTGTTGTTGCTGCTGCTGTTGTTGTTGTTGTTGTTGTTGTTGTGTGGCATAGCAGAAATGTCGTAGGGTTAGACAAGAAACTGGCATGAGTAAGGAGAGGGTGTGAGTGTTTGTGGGGGAAGGAGAGGTGAAATGCATTCGATATTACATGATTATAGCATACCAGGAATGTTTTGTTAGATAAAGGACTGGCATGTCGGTGTGTGTGTGTGTGTGTGTGTGTGTGTGTATGTGTGTGTTTGTAGAGAGAGAGAGAGAGATGTTTTGTTAGGTAAAGGACTGGCATGTAGGTGTGTGTGTGTGTGTGTGTGTGTTTGTGTGTGTGTGTGTGTGTCTGTGTGTGTGTGTGTGTGTGTGTGTGTGTGTGTGTGTGTGTGTGTGTGTGTGTGTGTGTGTGTGTGTGTGTGTGTGTGTGTGTGTGTGTGTGTGTGTGTGTGTGTGCAGAGAGAGAGGTTAGAGAACAGGAGATTATTTGTTGTATAGATAAGAAATTGGTATATACAAAGCAGTGATGGCGTCAATGGTTCGTATTGTTTTATCCTTCTAAACATGAGTGTGCTTCCCCTGAAAATGAGATACTGTATATGGAAGCACGCGCTGTAGGAGGTTAAGGAGGCTATGTATGTGTGTGTGTGTGTGTGTGTGTGTATATGTATGTGTGTAGATTATATACATGTGTGTGTGTGTGTGTGTGTGTGTGTGTGTGTGTGTGTGTGTGTGTGTGTGTGTGTGTGTGTGTGTGTGTGTAGATTATATACATGTGTGTGTGTATATCCTTTCTTTTTCTCTTTAATACAGAGTATAGTTTTGGTTAGGTTAGATTATGTTAGGTAGGATGGGTCAGTCTAGGATAGGTTAGGTTAAATCAGGATTAAATTAGGATATAGTTTCGATAGTATTTTTTAAGGTTAATGTGGGTTAGTTTAGGTTGGAATAGACTAGTGCAGATTAGGTTAGGTTAATATAAATAATCCCTAATTAGTTTGGGTTAAATTGGAGTGCGATTCCCCGTACCGTAAGAGACATGGAAGAGAGGCAGAGGAGGAGGAGGAGCAGGAGGAGGTGGAGGCAGGCAGGCAGATAGGTGAGGTGAGTTGAGAGCGTGCGGGAGGCGTGTGTGTATGTGTTGGTGCATCAGGTTGTTGTGTTGTGTGGCCGTATGGGGTCGGGGGGGAGGGGATGGTGCTGTAGGAGAGGGAGGGGGGTTGCCTGCCTCGTGTTTATGAAGCAACAAGTGGCCGTGGCTAGGGTAGGGAAGGGAGGAGAGAGCTACAGGTATTTTGTTTACGTCGTCTGAGGCAAGGCAAGGCAAGGCAATGGTGGAGGAGGAGTAAGAGGACATTATTTTAAAGAATATGTTTTTTTTTTTTTTTCATAATTTATTTTTGTATTTTTGTATTTGTAGTATTTGTATCGTTATTATTTGTATTATTGATATTATTAACGGTGGTGGTGGTGGTGGTGGTGGTGGTAGTGGTAATGGTAGTAGTAGTAGTAGTAGTAGTAGTAGTAGTAGTAGTAGTAGTAGTAGTAGTAGTAGTAGTAGTAGTAGTAGTAGTAGTAGTAGTAGTAGTAGTAGTAGTAGTAGTAGTAGTAATAGTAGTAGTAGTAATAGTAGTAGTAATAGTAGTAGTAATAGTAATAGTAATAGTAGTAGTAATAGTAATAGTAGTAGTAGTAGTAGTAGTAGTAGTAGTAGTAGTAGTAGTAGTAGTAGTAGTAATAGTAATAGTAGTAGTAGTAGTAGTAGTAGTAGTAGTAGTAGTAGTAGTAGTAGTAGTAGTAGTAGTAGTAGTAGTAGTAAAATAAGAAGTCTTTAGCCAACCCAGAAGTGTACATAAACTATTACTCTGGACTGTATGTACTGTATACAACAACAACACCAGGGTAAAAACACGGTATTATCCACCCAGCCTACCGTACCATAATCCCATCCATCCAACTCACACCTCATGCTGCCCCTCCCTCTATATCTCTCCCTCCCTCTCTCGCTCCCACTCCATCAATTCATCCGTCCAACCCACACCTCATGCAGCCCCTCCCTCCATCTCTCTCTCCCTCCCTCCCTCGCTCCCACTCCATCAATCCATCCGTCCAACCCACACCTAATGCAGTCCTTCCCTCTATCTCTCCCTCCATCCCTCCCTCTATATCTCTATCTCTCCCTCCCTCTCCATCAATCCATCCGTCCAACTCACACCTCATGCAGCCTCTCCCTCTATCTCTCCCTCCATCCCTCCCTCTATATTTCTATCTCTCCTTCCCTCGCTCCCACTCCATCAATCCATCCGTCCGTTCATATCTCGCTCTCCCTTCACTATATCCGGTACCTCTACACTCAACCCCACCCCTTTTCGTCCCTACCCCTTCCCCTCCCTCTACACTCAACCCCACCCCTTTTTATCCCTCCCCTTCCACTCTCTCTACACTCAAACCCACCCCTCTTCTCCCCTCCCCTTCCCCTCCCTTTACACTCAACCCCACCCCTTTTCTCCCCTCCCCTTCCTCTCCCTCTACACTCAACCTCACCCCTTTTCTCCCCTCCCCTTCCACTCCCTCTACACTCAACCTCACCCATCTTCTCCCCTCCCCTTCCCCTCCCTCTACACTCAACCTCACCCCTTTTCTCCCCTCCCCTTCCCCTCCCTCTACACTCAACCTCACCCTTTTTCTCCCCTCCCCTTCCCCTCACCTAACCTTCATGTGTTCAATGAAAATATGTTTATCCCAGCTAAGGCTATCCCAGTTTAAGCCTATGCAGGGTTGTCAATTGGAAAATAAAATATAATTATCTATTCTTCTAAAAAAAATGCTGCCATTATGAACCTGGTACCCAAACAAAACAAAGCGTTGATTTATTCTGTATATACGTTGTTCTTAGTGACAGTTCGAAAGGTGTTTGATCAAAAGCATTGGCCTAAAAAATAAAGGGAATATATTACGATTGTGGATTAATTTTATATCGGTGCCCTACTGTTCTTTTAGATTTCGTGATCAATGCGCAACCTCCCTTTACACACACACACACGCGCAAACAGACACACACACACACACACACACACACACACACACACACACACACACACACACACACACACACACTAATGACTGACAGAAAGTGACAGACTTGTTGACAAGCACATATAGATAGAAAAACAATAATATACATAAAGGTTAAAAAGCAAACAGAGACTTATGAGCCAGACAGACCGATAAACTGAGACAGACACAGAGACAGAGAAGCACAGAAAGACAGACAGATAGACAGAGCTTCATCCATCAGTACTGTACACTCGTGATACGTAATCCCTGACCAGAGACGAACTGCAGGCACCACACACACATACCCTGCATTCGAACTCAGCCTCTATAAGTGTACTGGGTGGGGAAATGAACAATACCAGGAGATTCGAAGCTCTCTGCTCCTTACACCCTGGTCAGAAATTATGTATCACGAGTGTACCTTGCGACATAACACTAAGAGATGCATAGACGGGACTGTATGGTCGTGTTGCTTTGAGTATCTGTCCATGTTTTAGACCAGACAACCTTCCCTTAATTCTCCTTTCTCTTTAACCCCTTCCAAGATCACCCCTCTCTCCCTTTCCTTGACTTCCCCACTCCAGACCATTTTCCTTCCTCCTCTCTCTTAACCCCACCCCTTACTATCCAAAACCACCCCTCTCTCTCCTTCCTTGACCCCCTCCATTCCAGAAAACCTTCCCTGCACATTTCCCTGATCCCCCTCACTCTCTCCCCTTTCTTGTCTCCCCTCCCCAGACCACAGATCGCCTCCCTCCTTTCCTTGTCCCCTTCCCAACTTCATCCCTGTCCCCTATCATTCCAAAATTACCAATCCTTCCATCCCCCTTTTAGTTCCCATCACTTTAACCCACCCCCCACCTCAGACCTTCTCCTTCCTCCCCTTGGTCCCCCTCTCCACCTTTGCCTCGACGACACACAAGACGATATACATGATGAAGGAAAAGGACGAGGAGGAGAGGGAAGAGGAAGACGAGGAGGGGATGGTGATAGAGGAGGAGCAGGAGGTGGTGGGGGTAGTGGTAATGGTAGGGAGAGAGGAGATGGAAATAAGTGGTGCATTTGATGGTAGAGAAGGGGTACAATTAAGATATGGGGTAGGTGGACGAAGAAGTGGAGGGGAAAGGAAATGAGAAAGGGAAGGAGGTGTGAGTTTACTGTGTAGGAAGTGAAGGAAGAAGCGAAGGTGGTGTACTGTAGATGGGGTTATAAAAGGAAAAATAATAAAGATAAGGAGGAGAAAGTGGAGGAGAAGGAAGTTTAGACAGAAAGGGACTAAAAACCGGACGTAATCAAATAACCATTACCTGAATATAAACACTGATTACGAAGCATTAAATAGTCGAGCCAATTAACTCCTTTCCACTGTCTCGATTCACAATGGCACCGGAGTTCGGGTAACCATCAGCAATTTGATTTTTTCGATCTCTAAGAGTCAGACTTTAAAATGGGTGTGCTATACAAAAGTGATGTAGTATGAGTTATCGTATATCGGAGTTATCAAATCACATAAAAACTTAAGGAGAAATTTTGATGTACTGTACAGCCACAATCAAATAACCACCGACACTTTCCTTCCGTCGTGCAAATGAATCAGTATCATATCAAAATATAATCATACAACAACACCTTACGTCAACTCAACCCCCTCAATTATTATTATTATGTGGTGCTGCAAAATTATACACGTGTTGTTCTTTATTACCAAGATATTAACTAAGATGGAAGGAAAGTGTCGGTGGATATTTGATTGTGGCTGTACATTATTGGACGGAGGAAGATTATTAAAAGATGTATTTTTTATGTGTAAATTGAAGGGCTACTAATTCCTCCAACATATGCCAGTCACAAAGTTGTTACTGTCTTACCGTTGTTGTTGTTGTTGTTGTTGTCTTGTTCCCTCGCCTTTTACAGTGACAATCCTAGATCACTCATTACTTCCCCCAACACTTGTCGTTCCCAAACCCTCTCTCTTCATTGCCTCTATTCATTCCGTCATCTCCTTGTTTCAATCTTTTATTTTTTTCTCAGACTCTCCATTTCTACCCCGTAAATTTGTAAACTCAATTTATTATCATCTCTCTCCTTGTATAAATTTCATCTTTTGTCTCCCTATTCCCCTCGTTTTTTTTTTCAACCAGTTTCCTTCTCTCCCGTCCATATTAGTTTCTTCCCCTTCCCATTGCTGCTCCATTTCCTTCCCGACTCTGATCCACAACTTTCCCACATCACTTCCCTCTCTCTACATTCCACTCTCCATCGCTTCTTTTCCACTCCCCTCTCCGTCCTCTCACAGCTTTCAACCTCTCCCTCTCCTTTCCCTTGCTGTTTCACTCTCCATTATTCTCTCCCTTCACTCCCATCATCTCCTGTACTCCCCTTCTCATATCTCTATCGCTCCCTTTCTTCTTTTCTCATATCCCTCTCAGTCCATCCTCCCTTCCCCTCCCTCCAAGCCCCTTTCCTCTTCCACTTCCTCTTCCTCAAGGTTCTTTCTCTCCATTTCCCCTCCCTCCAGGTCTTATCCCTCTTCTATTCCTCCCTGTTTGGCCTTCTATTCCTCCTTTTAGGTCTTCCCTCTAGGTCCCTCTTCTCCTTCACTCCTCCTTCCTCTGAGTCCCTCCCCTCCCTCTAGATTCCCTCCCTCCTCCACCTCCCTCTTCTCCTCAGCAAGCCTAACACATTCCCGTCTCTAACCTTTTCCAATATTCCTCCCTTCACCGCTGCTCCTTTCCCGAACTCTGAAATCTAGAGCTACTCGGACTGCTTCCATAATGCAGGAGGTGGTCGGTTCGCCACGCCACCACACGCCACACCACGACACGCCACACCACGACACCACACCACGCCACGCCACGACACCACACACCACGACACCACACACCACGCCACACCACGACACCACACACCACGCCACGTCACGACACCACACGCCACACGACACCACACACCACGCCACACCAAGACACACAACGCCACGTCACGACACACAGTATCATACACACAACGACAAGCCAAGCCACGTTGAACACCCATCAGCACCATACGACCCCCAACAACACCTCACCTCCGTCATTCCATTATATTCGCTAAGAGGAACATCTGTCGTAGCCAAATTGGAGGGACACTGACTCCTTAATATTATGCCAGGAAATAATTACCTCTGGTTATCGTATTTTTTTTAGCACAATGTAGAGGAATAAGGAATAAGTAGTCCTCTGATTCGCCCACATCAAATAATCCCTTACTAACCCAGGACATAATTATGGATAAGAGTTTTCAGTTGGTAAGGCAAGATAAATGAAGAGACATTAAAAAACTCAAATAAGAGATGTCGTCACTAACTCCACCAACCTAGAATAGAGTTTAGATAGACTTGTTTACACACAGAAGTATACGTTGCTTGTTTAGACAATCTCTTTTCTTCTCCTTCCTTATCAGCATCCAAGTCCCCTAGCAGTACTTGTGATGGTTAAAGTGTAGTAAAACCAGAATTTTGCTATTTAAATCCACCCCCCCCCCCCCTCAAGGAAATACTACAGAATATAACCCCGGATATGTACAGTTACCAGCACTTAAAGCTGGTACAGGAAAAGAGGATTGACAATTCTGACTGTATCACTTATAAGTTCAGACAATTATACATCATTGGATTTACGAATTGCGTTAAATAAGTATGAGTGGATAAATCTTTCCTTTTACAACACGCTTTAATCTTCATCTAACCAACCTATGCAATGAAATAGTCACACAACTTGTATACTGAGGTAACATTATGATTCCAGATACAGTTTGAAGGTATCAGTATAGTCCTCCAATTTACCGACAGTAGATGACCACCTTCACCCAACCTGCCAGATCTCACTTGACCCTGAAACCAGCCTCATCTATTCTCGAGACCACAATGAGCACCTGTCACCTTTCCACTGCAGCCTCCTTCATCCTATTATAGCACAGAAGGTTGTCAAGGTGAGTTGGGAAAGCTAACTCTCTAATCACCTTATACTCTGCTACGTTAACACTTATACTATCTTTTACTCTACTGATATAACTCTCATGTTACCTATATAACACTGCACTTAGGGTAACACTCATATTGCCTTATATCATATTATTAAGGCAACACTTCTGTACTCAGGTAATACTCATACCACCTTATATTCTACTGAGACAACACTCATCATCACTTATACTATACTAAGGAACATTTATATTACCTTATATTGTAAAAGGTCTTAAAGTCTGACATTTACATCTTCATACGGTAAAAAGAAGACTTATTGGGAAATCTGTCAAGGAAGAATTGAAGAGATGTTTATTCCTACAAACAGTTCCATGAAACAACCTAGAACAGTATAAGAAAAAGGAGTCCTATATCGCTATCTAGTTTGGAAGCATCTGTAACCCTCCACTTTAAGGGGGTGCGGGAGTAGGGGGACAGGCTTGGGGGGGGGGAGACTGGGGGGGTGCGGGAATAGGGGGACAGGCTTGGGGTGGGTAGAAAGCCTGTCCCCTATTCTCGCACCCCACTAACCTCCCCCCCCCCCAAGCCTGTCCCCCTACTCCCGCACCCCCCCAAAAAAAAACGACCCCTCTGCACCCCCCTAAACCCCCCCAAGCCTGTACCCCTATTCTCGCACCCCCTTAAACACAAGAAACGATCCTCTCAAGATTCACAAGAAGAGGCCAGAGAAGAAGCAAGAGTTGTACTTTATAAATGAAGGGAAACACAACCCCTAACCACATGTTATTTCATATGCCACACATCAATGAGATTCTCAGGGAAAGGTTAAACAGTTCAATCGTGCACAGATGACACACAAGTGATTGGATTACTAAACGCATTTCTCCCTCCTCCATCACCATACAAGTACAGAACATATTCACTTACACCTTTACAGTCATAGCACGAACACCATAGGAGTTATTCCAATGTTTAATTATCTTTAGTTTTAACCTTTCTGGGATTTATTGATTTGAAAACTAATGGATAATCTGTAGCGGATGAAAAGAAGTGCTACTGATTCCCCCCCCAAAATGCTAAAAATCAGATCCCCACCTCGTGTATTAAAGCACTATATGTCTTAACGAAATTTGAAGATACCTATTAACCATCTAAATTGTTCACAAAAGATTGCCAACTTTGACATATAATAATAATTCTTTAATGAGAACAAGCTTTAAACCACAACAAACAGCTAAGAAACATAGTTATTACAGGCCTGAATTTATGCTGACAAAAGCTGAGCAAAGTCGCAAACAAGCATCCCCATTGAAGCTCAGCCAACCATCCATCCCATGTCACCGTTCTGTCCTCTATACTTACCATGCAGGGATGCCAGTGAACCTCAAGATGACTTTAAGGGGACAGTCCACTTTTGATATACTGGACTAACTTGATTCCTCTAAAGTATGTCAGGAAATAGAACCAGATTAAGAAAAATAATGGTGGCCTGTTGCTTCGAATAGTTTGGATGAATCAGTTACTCCAGATTTACCAACACTGTACTACCCCCTTAATATATAAAAGAAAATATTGAAGAATGCGAATCATAAATGGGGCAAGCAGAGAAAAGTAGTTTATCTGTGAGCCTTGTGCAAAAAAGTATAAAAGATTTGTCGTTGCAAATTTCTGCGGACCCAGTGTTGTGGTTAGGACTTTACCTTTGACACTCTGTGATATTAATATGCAAACTATCTTGAAGTTGAATGGCATTACTGATACTTATACTGCTTACCCATTCAGGTTTCATATCATGCATCCTGTTAGTTTATTTACACACAAACACACTCAAACACTCACAAACACGCACGCGCACCCACACCCACAAACACACACACACACACACACACAGCTTAGATAATCTTTTTCTCCATTAACATGAGGTCCCTATAGTTCATTCATTCTTTCGTGCATTTCATTTGCAGTATCAATCATTCATTCATTTTACGTTGCATAATCATTCACTCATTTCCTTTGCAAATTCTTCTCACTCATTCATTCATTCATTCCTTAATTTCCTTTGCATATTCCTTCCTTTATTCATTCCTTTCTTTTGCAATTCATTCATTCATTTCCTTTGCAGATCCATTCATTCATTAATAATATCCTTTGCAGATTCCTTCATTATTATTAAAACAAATTATTAAAATAGACTTAAAAAACTTCATACATTAATTTTCTTTGAAGTCTCATTCATTCATTCTTTTCCTTTAAAGATATATTCATTTATTTATTTACTTCCTTGGCAGATTCCACTCATTCTTTCATTCTCTCATTAAAATTATCTGCCGATTCCTTCATATCTTCATTCATTTTTTTTCTTTGCAGATTCCTTCATACATCAATTTTCTTTGCAAATCTATTCCTTCCTCCACCTATTTTATTTTATTTCGTATTCCCGGGTTAAGATTGGTATGAAGTCTACTACGGTAAGTTAAAGTGTCAAGCGGCCACCTTACCTGCTTCCCCCTTTTGCAACCTATAATAATTCAGGACCGAGGTAGGGTCGTGAGGGGTCGTATCTCCCTCTTACTTGGACTTTAGGGGGTCGTCTCCTGGAGGGCTACTAACTCCTTCAAACCACGCCAGGAAATAACTTATCACCCAGTATACAAAGGTAGTATCTGGTTTGTTGTATAGTTTTTAGGAATCCGTTGCCCCTTTTGATATATTCGTACAAAAAGATCCATGTGTTACCGAACTATATGTTACGTATTTTATTAACATTACGGGTAATATGATGCCACACCTCCACCAAACATGCTATTTTTGAGCATAGAAGATCTACTTTCAATTGGTCATTCATTGTGAGCAAGGTGGTGTCTGCTTAGCCTTCCAAAACAATGTTACGAATCAGATCCCCACAACAATCCCATAATGAAGTAGTGTAATCTGTTTCCTGGCATAGATTAGAGGAGTCAGTAACCTTCCAATTCGTCCACAACTGATGGCTTTTCTTAATATGTTTTTCCTTGTATACAGTATATCTTAAATCCACTGGTGTTCGTTCAGCTCATAGGTAGAGAAAGGTACTTAATTACCAACCTTACTTAGATACTTATTAACTACCTAATTGCATAACTAATCACCTAGCCTATCACCAGTATATCTTAAATCCAATAACCCTCGTTCAGCTCATAGGTAGAGAAAAGTACTTAATTACCAACCTTACTTAGATACTTATTAACTACCTAATTGCATAACTAATCACCTTGTCTACTTACCTACCGTACTTACCTCCTACTTACACATTTCATCACCAATTGAAGGAGAGATAAGTAAGGCGTCTGTGATGTTGTCGTCGTAATGGAGGCTAATGATTTATCCAGAATATGGCACAGAACAACATTTACACTAAAAATATCTGTACAGACATTTACACTAAAAATATCTGTTTTGTGCCATAGTTTAGAGGAATTAGAAGCATCCACAACGCAAGATTCCCTCAAAAATATTACAATTGCGCATGTATATGTAACATTACCTATAAAAAAAAAAAAAAAAAAAAAAAAAAATATAATTGCATCAACAACAATAACAATAATAATAACATCAACAACAATAACAATAATAATACCATCAATAGCAATAACAATAATAATATCATCAAAAATAATAATAATAATAATTGCATCAACAATAATAATAATAGCATCAACAATAATAATAATAATATTGATAATAGCATCAACAACAATAACAAAAGAATAACATCTCTCACACACTTACTTAGTTCATCTTCTCTCTAATCTTCTCAAATACAGCTTCAGGTTCTCTCTCTATCTCCTTCTCTCTCTCTCTCTCTTTCTCTTTATGGGTCTGGTCTCTCACTTACCTGTTGGGAAAAGAAAAAAAAGTTATTACAATATCAAAATGAAATAAGTATAAAAATAAACACACCAAAAATTTCTCCCTCAAAAAAAAAAAAAAAAAAATAGTAGATATCCAACTTTATAGTTTACTAGAAGCAACTGTACTGAATAATTTTATATCAATCCAGACTTGTAGTGGACTAGGTAGGTAGGTAGGTAGGTAGGTAGGTAGGTAGGTAGGTAGGTAGGTAGGGAGGGAGGTAAGTACCGGTACATTGGATGGGTGGGTGGGTAGGTAGGTAAGGTAGGTAGGGAGAAATAGAAAAAGAAAAAAGAAAGAAAATGAAAAGAGGAAATGTAAAAGGAAAAAGGAGAGAGAGAGAGAGAGAGAGAGAGAGAGAGGAGAGAGAGAGAGAGAGAGAGAGAGAGAGAGAGAGAGAGAGAGAGAGAGAGAGAGAGAGAGAGAGAGAGAGAGAGAGAGAGAGAGAGATATTAGGTGGATTGAGAGAGCAAAGAGTAGGTAGGTTTGGTACATTAAGTGAGTAGTGGAGAGAATAGGTGGATCATGTGGATGGAAGTAAGTGGATAAACACTAGACATAAGGAAGTGGAGAAGTTATATGGATGAAAGTGGATGAGAGAATATGGATGGAGAATGTGGGTGGAGAAGAATGAGTGTGGATGGAAGTGGATGGAGTCAAGTGGATTGGGAGAATATGAATGGAGGAATGTGGGTGGAGAAGAATGAGTGTGGATGAAAGTGGATGGAGTCAAGTGGATGGGAGAATATGGATGGAGGAATGTGGTGGATGAATGTGGGTGGAGGTAAGTACGTAAGAGAATGTGGGTGGAGGAAAGTAAGTGGACGAACGTGGGTGGAGGAATGTGGGTGGAAAAGAATGTGTGGAGGAAAATGTGGATGGAGGTAAGTAGGTGGGAAAATGTGGGTGGAGGAAAATGTGGGTGGAGAAATGTGGGTGAGATTATCCTCCACCTCTCCGACCTCGATAACTATCTATTTTCATTTTCTTCCACTCTTCTCTACTTTCCATCCACCTTTACCATTTCCTCTATAACCTTCTTCCACCTACTCCACAATCATCATCATCATCCAGCTCCCTCTCCTCCACCGTTCTACTATCAATTACATCCTTCCACCCTCCTCCACCTCCACCTTCTCCATTTCCTCTGCTACCTTTCTTCCACCTCCACCTCCACCTTCTCCATTTCCTAGTGCTACCTTTCTTCCACCTCCAAATCCACCTTCTCCATTTCCTCTGCTACCTTTCTTTCACCTCCACCTCCACCTTCTCCATTTCCTCTGCTACCTTTCTTCCACCTCCACCTCCACTTTCTCCATTTCCTCTGCTACCTTTCTTCCACCTCCACCTCCACCTTCTCCATTTCCTCTGCTACCTTTCTTCCACTTCCACCTCCACTTTCTCCATTTCCTCTGCTACCTTTCTTCCACCTCCACCTCCACCTTCTCCATTTCCTCTGCTACCTTTCTTCCACCTCCACCTCCACCTTCTCCATTTCCTAGTACTACCTTTCTTCCACCTCCACCTCCACCTTCTCCATTTCCTCTGCTACCTTTCTTCCACCTCCACCTCCACCTTCTCCATTTCCTCTGCTACCTTTCTTCCACCTCCACCTCCACCTTCTCCATTTCCTCTGCTACCTTTCTTCCAACCTCCACCTCCACCTTCTCCATTTCCTGTGCTACCTTTCTTCCACCTCCACCTCCACCCCTTCTCCATTTCCTCTGCTACCTTTCTTCCACCTCCACCTCCACCTTCTCCATTTCCTCTGCTACCTTTCTTCCACCTCCACCTCCACCTTCTCCATTTCCTCTGCTACCTTTCTTCCACCTCCACCTCTACCTTCTCCCCTTTCCTCTGCTACCTTTCTTCCTCCACCTCCACCTTCTCCATTTCTTGTGCTACCTTTCTTCCACCTCCACCTCCACCTTCTCCATTTCCTCTGCTACCTTTCTTCCACCACCTCCACCACCCTGTTCGACCCCATCCAATATAAATGCAAATTAAGGCTATTTTATATATATTTAAGCAGGTAATGAGCAGTTAATGGGCCCAAGGAGGAGCACCACCTCAAAATCAAGACTTCATTTTTCCCCAGCCTAAACTTGGGAAGGTGAGGAGGAACTATACTGGGGTACAAACTCATTACAAAGGATAGGGCAACATTGAAAAAAACTCTCCTTCCTTTCTCTACATTATATATTTTTTTTTCTCTCTCGTATTGGTTTTATTGATGATCAGGTTCAGAGCTATGTTTACACACCTCTTTCTTAATTAATGGGGCCTTCTTGAGAGTGTTTTGTATACATATCTTCATCTGTTGTGGGCTAATGGAAGGGTTATTGATTCCTCCAAACTATGCTGCTAAATAGAACCTTACTAGCGGATATTGAAGTAGATGTTTTACTGTTCTTAGGTTGGAGGAATCAAGACTCCTCCAATTCGTATACCATATATTATTCTCTCTTTTTTTTTTTTTTTTTTTTTTTTTTTCATTTCCCTTGACCCGGAAAAAAAATAACCATGGGAGGAATCAAATGCAATGTCCCTTGGTCATACAATAATAATAAAAATAAAAATAATAATAATAATAATAACAACAACAACAAAAAGAATATCTTATCTAATATAGGCTACGTTACACTTTACGACAACACACATCTAAATTAACCTTACAACACAGTTTCACTACAACACAGTTTCACTACAGATCTAACGTCAACCCTAATTAACACCAGTAATACTCAACCTACCAACAAAAACCTTATTAACCCAACTGCATAATCCACAGTCATTACAAAACATAAACCACTATTATTATCCCAACTTCACCCACAATTAAAGAAACTAATATTTTTTTTCTCCTTCCCGACCCCTTAAGGACTGAGGTGGATGATACGAGAATAAATAAATGCGAGGTTTATTTAATTTCCTATTCACAACAAAAACCACAAATTATCACCCAACTTCACCCACAAGTAAATAAAACTAATATTTTTTTTTCTCCTTCCCGACTAATAAGGACTGAGGTGGATGATACGAGAATAAAGAAATTAAATACATGGTTTATTTAATTTCCTTTCCACAACAAAAACCACAAATTATCATCCAGACTTTTCACCTAACAAGTAAAATAAACTAATATTTTTTTTCTCTCTTTTTGGACCCCTTAAGGACTGAGGTGGATGATGCGAGAATAAATAGTTTTTTTTTAATTTGCTATCCATTACCATCAACAGCAAATCACATTACGGAACCAACCACCGGGGGACCTTGCAAATATTAATCGGCATTTTTATGAGGCAATCGCGTTATTTCCCCCACGACCCTCAGATGGCTTTGTCAACCTCCTTCACGCGTCTGTAAATGGCACAGGCAAACGCACATTTCAATAAGTAAGCTGAAGGAGAGAGAGAGAGAGAGAGAGAGAGAGAGAGAGAGAGAGAGAGAGAGAGAGAGAGAGAGAGAGAACAGCTATAGACACTGTAATATAATCCTGAGTGTGCTTCTTGGTTTGAACAGTAATAAATTCTGGAGTAAATGTCTCGTGATATTTCATGCATAATCATTATAATATAGTCTTATATTCTTTTCTTTTATTTCTTATTGCTAAAGGTGACTATTAACACTTTTAGCTAAAATATAGAAATACATTAGATATAGTTAACTCAATGAATCATGACATTTAAGGTTGCCATATGTCTGGATTCATTATATACATTTAATTGATCTGTTATAGTTCATTAATTGGGTAATACACTTTTGGTACATTGGAGTGTCTTGATTCCTCCAACTTATGCCAGGAAACAGTATCAGATGAACAAAAATAATGGTGTCCCCGATGCCTGGAAAGTATTGGAGGAATAATTTGCTCCAGATTTACCACGCAGTGTACTACCCCCTTAAAATATTTACGTCGTACCTGCACTATCTACTACACTAGTGATAGAAAATATTCACACTAAGAAATCAATGTCCACTCCAAGCCTCGTATAATATGTATTAATGAGACAGTACACTTTTGATATATTGGACTACTTTAATTCCTCCAAAGTATGTCTGGAAACAGGACCAAAATAAGAAAAATAATGGTGGTCTGTTGCTTGGAATAGTTTGGATGAATTAGTTACTCCAGATTATTTACCAACTACCCCCTTAATGATTGAATGGTGGAATATACTTTTTTAATTAT